>JARJDZ010000525.1:0-48593 GCA_030264555.1 Aleochara sp. GC000083
ATGAAGTGAGCATATATAGGAAGCTTTACACCTGGGGCACATCACCAACGACCAACGATCAACACGCCGAAGCGACAAGACAATGCCGCCTCTCGAACGCATGATTGATAAAAAACCAGCAATGCCACCATAATATATCAAACCAATTAATACGTGATTATTTATTATTATTATGAGCGTCGAACTGCCGAACTATTTGTACTTACCAACACGCTTCGCGTCGCCTTCGTGTCCTCCTTCTTTTTGCCGAAGCTCTTCTTCGGCCTTGATTTACCAGCGTCCGACTTCTTCTTCGTGTCGTCGCCATCGACGGTGTCGCGTACATCGGCGCGTATATTGTCGCGAATTTTTTGTTTCTGCAAGTCGCCATGGATTACAAATAAGCGTATGTCCATCGTCCATGATGTCGCGCTCTTGATCATCTCTTCTTTTTCCGATCCTCTTTGGCGGCCGGTTTAATGTTCGGCGCGCGCCCCGATACTTTAATTCAATTTAATTCAATTACCGGATTGTAGTCGATCATCGTCTACTTAGTGCGCAAATGAAAGAAGTTTATTGTAAATTATATTATTACTGGCTGCGGTATTATGGTTTATGTCCCATCGTGGAAAAACTTCCAGGGAAGGAAATATTTCATTTATTTTAACGCTGATTGCACTTGAAAGTCCCGATCGCACGTCGGTGATGGTGGCAATCAGGTAAATCATAAGTGCAATAATGCATGTTTAAGATATTTATCGTCGGTTAATGGTGTCGCTTGAGTTATTTATCGAGAAAAATTGAGGGAAATTTAGGTCAATTAGAGACGGCCATCTCGAAGTGTTGAAGGATTTTCGAAAATTTTCAAATTGCTTTAGAGATATTTCCATTTATTATACGTTTAAAATTGCAATACATAATTTTCAAATATTTTAAATCATAAAATATCTTACCAAAACACTTATTTTTTGATGGGTCAAAAATTGTTTATCCAAGATTATGTTTCATACATCATTCAAATTTTAGATTTGAGTCTGAATTCTGAAATTGCATTCGTTTAAAAACTCAAAAATTATAGTCATGAAAAGATATCTAAAAAAAACATCCCAATATTAAATCTTCAGGAAATAAATCGCTTTTTTTGATTGTTATTTTCAGTAAATTTTGAAGATTTCAACATCTGATTTTCTCGGATTTAAATTGCAAAAAACTTTAAATCGTTAATATTGGATTGAAATTCATTTGAAATTTCATTGTTTCTGAAAATGTAATTTTCCAATTGATTGTATGTAAACATGACCAAAAATTTGAAACTTTCAAAAAAGTATATACACCAAAAAAATACGCCCAAAAAATCTAAGCATTAAATATTTTAATTAGCATCGAAAATAAATTGATAAAAAACACGATGTGTTAGAAGTAGGTAAATTAAAAATTTATGTTTATGGTAATTCCAACACGTTAATTCTCAACTCATTATTCCGATTAGGCAAAACAATCATAAATTAGCATAATAAATTAACGCACATGACATTTACTATTTAGCCAACACGAAATAAAAGACAATAACGCGAAGGAAAAACGCAATTTAAAACACAATAAAAACTAATTTAAATAAATCAAAACCTCGAAAAAAAAATTCAAATTGTCTATTGAAGAATTAAAATTAAGCAAATAAAAAATACCAGAAAATAAGTACAAGGACCCAGAACATGATATATCTACGCACACGAATTATAAGTGATTAATATTTTTTCGTGCCTTATGATTAATTACGTATTCAGTTTCGGACACGGATTATTCTTATAAATTCTCGAACACAACGAGACGGTATTTGATTTCATTCATGCCCAAAATCCAGGCTATTGACTTCTTCGCGTCTCTGCGAGCCATCCAACAGAGACAAACAATGATTTCACTTTGATTTTTTACTTTGCCCAAATGTGAAATCGTGTACGATCAGTGGACATGTTACATTCATTAAGTTAATTATTTATTTGACAGATTTATCTCCAATCAAACAACAAAAAACGCTGCGGTTCTAATAATGAAAATCAGTAACAATTGAACTTAATATCATTAGTCATGTTGATTCTGTATTTGTTTATTTCTTCCTTAATATTTTTTTCTAATGGTGTCATTTGTGTTAATGAACAAACTCACACACAATCTGAGCTCAGATTTCAGATTTCATTTGGTATTGACTCGTATTTTATTCGATACTGTTTGTTGTCTTAGTTTCGATTCGGTTCTCTCGAATTATGCGTTTTTAATCAGCGCTTCTCGTCCGTTTATGACATCGTCTTCTTGCGCCCGCATTCGGACGAAGAAGTGACGTTGATTGCGTCCATTTGCTGCGATGCGCANTGCGCGCGGAAGACATCGCAGCGTGTAAAATAAAATATTTAATTTAATGAGAAAGTGCGACGCTGTGTGCGCATTTACGTTATTAAATGTAATTTAGCGGTGATGAGATTTCGATGTAAATACGTTAATGAAGGCAAAACGTGCGCGTACCACAACAGATTCAAGCTTTCTTGCCTTCTTGTGTTGTTCGACAATAAAAAATTTCGACGTTGGACAACACAACGCGTTCGTTCGTTCATTCGGTTGGTTGCTATAATGAAACGATCGACCATGTGTGCTGTTAATTTTTCATAATTTACCCACACATGTGTCAAAAACGATATAAAATTGCATACAGGTTTGCACTTAAGTTTAAGAAAAGTATTTAAAATTTAATTTAATACGGATCTGGACGTTTTTACAGCACTAGTTATGTAAAATCAACAACTCCTTGATTTTGAATCCTTAGGAAGTTTTTTTAGGAAAAAAATATATTTGAGGTTTATGGTGAATTTTGAAATTGAAAAAATTTTAGACAACTAGTTACATAAAGTCAATCCTTATCAAATATAATAAAATTAACATTAATTTTTCATATAATTTTACTACCGAAATTTGTTTGAACCCTTTGGTTGAAACTGAACCAAAAAATTAATTTTAAACTTCCACCAAAATCAATTATACACACCAATCTCGAACGAAGAATTTCTGTTTACAATAAAAATCTCGTGTTACACGACGCGTTTTTGGGTGCACGTGTAAAACAGCCGATCCGCAATATAATAAAACGCGAGTTAATTAAAAGCTGGTTTTGGTGCCCCGGTTGGTGCCCGAAAACAACAACAAAAAAGAAATGAAGCAAGCGAAAATAAATAAATAAAATAAAAACGATCCGAACATACAAAACGTGTAGTGATGCATACAACATGGGATTTTTCGATTCATTGCACCAGATTGCCGTGTTTAATTGGTCGCGTCGCTCGGATGGAGTAATTAACCGGGAATGTGTTGGTTATTAATTAGTTTAGTCAGGTAGTGCAGACCCCAAGACGTGTCTCTCTTGATGTTGGGTCAAGTCTGGTGTGACCGCACCCTCGCACATTGACTGCAATAAAATAAAATTAAAAACAAAAACAAAAAGAAAAATCTGAAATGAAAGAAAGACCAAAAAAATGGAACGAGTTTGAAAAAATATATATAAGAAAAGAATTGTTGTTAAGGTCTCACAAGAAGTTAATCATTCATCATATTTTATGGATTTGTTTAGTTTGATTTATTTTGGTTTAAGTTCAGGTATTGTTTTAGAAATTGGCAAGTTTTAATTAGTTCTTTGGAATATGAAAATATTTAATTTTATGAGGGTTTTAAAATTATTTTCATTGAGTTTAAAATTTGGAATTGGAATTTTCAGTTTGGTTCAATTTTTTTATTTGTATCGTTGTTGTTTTTGTGCTTAATTTTTGTTGATGCAAATCTTCAAAAATATTCTCATTAATGAAAGTTTATAAGAAAAATCTTAGAATTTAGTACCAGAAGAAGTTCTATCAATAATTCACTCTGAATCATTTAATAACAAATTAGCAATCTTCTGAAAAGTTTGAAAAAGTTTTCAACTCTATATTTCAGTAAGTGTGAAACATTTTCATTAAGTTTTCATTCAAGAGGAATATAAATAATTTGATTTTTTAAATTACAGTAAATTTGAAATATTTTCAAAGATAAATGAGGAATCTTTTGGGAAATTGTAAAAATATTTACTTATCCTTAATTTTGATTATTTTACAACAGTTTTCATATAAGTCAGACAAAAAGTTTTGAAAAGTTTTGATAAAGAACATATTTTTTTATTATAATTACTACAACTTTTTACTGTTTTTATATTCTTGAATTTTCAATCAATTTTCAGTTCAAAGAGAATTAAATTCCTTAAATTTCCTGAAAACTATGATACAATTTTCTTTTTTCTTTATTTTGATGATTATAAGACAGTTCCATAAAGTTCCAATTTATGTGTAATCAAAATAATTTCATTTTTCAATTGTAACTTTAAACTATTTTTATATTGGTGAACTTTAATGTTAATCCACCTTGATATCAATATAGGAACAAGTTAAGACTTTGGAGAATTTCTGAAACAATTTGTTTTTCGTTTCGATGATTATAAAGCAGTTCCATAAAGTTCCAATTTATCGACATTCAACATACTTTCAAGTATCAATTGCTACAACTTTTATCTATTTTCTGAAAGCTGAATTTTTGCTTAATTTTGATTTCAATTGGAAGATGAATTAACAATCTAAAAACTTCTGAAACATTCAGCTTCATTCTTCCTTCTGTTTCTTATGAAACAGTTCCATAAGGTACCAATTTATCCTACAATCAAAATAATTCCATCTTTTAATTGCTCCAACTTTTATCAAGCCAGCTTTTGAGCCATCCGAACAATACGAGCAAGCAAGCAACCTTTCGAATAATGCACCACCGAAAACAATACAGATACGAATCAATCTCGAATCGTTCGTTGCTTGCTCTCGAACGAAACACAATGCGCCCGACGACAACGAGAAGAAGGAGCGCGAAACGTGCTGCAGAAGGCATTCGATACAAAAACGGGCCGAGGCGTGACATTTTAAAAGGCTGGCGCAGTTCAAGCGCGGCACTTACGGCATTATTTACGGCTAGTAATTAACCGCCGCTTTAATTATCGACTCCCTTGATTGGAAGCCTGATTATTCTCGGAATTATAATGCGAAATTATAGCGAAATCCCGCGATGGTATGTGTGCATAATACGAACAAGCGTCCCGTCCGGCTAGCATAATGAACGCGCTTTTTTCAAAGGCCGGCAGCAAACTAAAAAACCAAAAAAAAAAAACAAAACCGATTCAAGAACAAAATCAAAAAAAAAAGAAAAAATCAGGGAAGAAAGGGTATCAAAAAGGAGCGAGAGAGGCGCGTTATTAAAACTGCAAAACGCGTTCTTGTTGTTGGTCGTTGTTGTTGTTGTTGTTGCTGCTGCTGGTGCTTTTCTTGTTGTTATTGTTACGGAGGACCTCTTTTTACTAATCGATAAATAACTTATCCGCGAAGAGATATACGTATTCGCACCGTGCCAGCGAACAAAGAGAACGCCATCGTGAACAATATTATGCGAGGCGCATGTAATAATAATGCCTTTTTGTCTTTTGCTGGCGCATGCGCGCGCGCCTTCTTTGCCATCTTTTCGCGGCCGAGCGCTAAATATGCGCGTGTATACATGCGGAGAGAGTGTAATATACAAAGTATACAATTTATTACCTCCAGGGGCTTCATTAAGACCGTTTTTTCCACGTATCGAATGCCATGCCATTCGTATACATATATTCGCCATTCGTTCTCATTTTCTAGTTTAATTATTAATTAATGAGTGCACGTCCATGCATCATCTTCATGGACGATTTTAATTGTAAATTATAATCGTTCGTATACAACCAACCCTCTTTGATCTGATCGCGAGTGCAGCCTTTCATTTATATAAAAAAATGGGCTGTAATTAGTGTTTATAATTAACCATGTAATTAATTTTTCTTCCTACTTTCTTCTTGTCTCACTAGTTAATCAAAATTTATCCCCAAGCTAAATATGTGATGGATTTTATTTTACATGTGAGAGAAACTCCTTTTTATTTCACTAGTGAGTAAAATGCATAAGAACTCGTGACATAAAGTCCTCGTTACTATGGTTACAATTTTAAAGCTCTCAATAAACAATAAAGTACCCAAATGAGAGAAAAAAAAGTAGGATAAACAAGGAACATGAACGATTACGAAGGACAAATACAATTTTCCAGTCGATTTTCCTTGTAAATACATCAAACAATTAGCGTACGCTTTTATTATTTATCGTAGAATTGCGTTTACAAGCGGAGTTAATCTTTACGACACAGTACACACATGCACGCATTAATGACACTTGCAAGTGGCCAATCAGACCCAGAATCGAACCCGAACTCACTAATGAAAACTGTGAGGAAAATACCTACTATAGTAAAACACCGAAGCAATAAGTGTGAGCGAATACATTAGTCATGTTATTTTATCGACGATATAAACCAAACACCGAAAACATGACATTAATAAATGTTAATTAGAAATATAAAAATATGAGTGGTAGGACGTATTCTACAGCAGAACATAGAGAGGGGAATCCCCGTAGAAGTTCAGGGTGGTAGTTAACGGTTGGAATTTACATGCGGGTAGATTTGATGGTAAATTATTACATGGAAGCATAACATTTCGTGTGTTTTACATGTTTTTCGAATAATGCATTCGTGCATTTCACGCATTCGTAATTAATCTTGTCGTGCGAGTGACCAGCGCACGGAATTTAATGTTGGTTTGTTCCGGTTGCTATCAAATGGTTGAAAATATTCATTTTGAGAATTAATTAGAGTTATAAAATATATTTTTTTTTTGTTGAAGTCAAAGTATCGTTTAAGTAAAAAATTCTGTATCATTTCTGATAGTGGTAATTTTCATTTTGTATATTGCAATTTTCTAGATGTCATTAGTTCGGTAGTTTATTGCAAATTATTGCAAACCTAATTCAATTGCAAATTATTGTTTTTTCAACAAATATAGGAAATTTTCGTTTCTGGTTTCTGAGAAATAGTAAATTGTACAAGTTCTTCATTTTGGAAACAATTTCACATGTGGTAAACTGATTTCTTGAAGAATTAATAATAAGTAAGATTTTTCCGGAACTCAGATGGTAAATTATTGATGTCCTAAAAAATATCTTGTTCCAAGGATAATTTCGTTTCTGATATCTAAAAAAATACTAAATTTTGCAAGTTTCCTCACTCTGGAAGTAACCTTTTTAGTAGATACATTACTATCGTAGATTACAAAGAATGACTAATAAAGCAATATTTTTCTGAAACCCTTCAGGCATTTCAACTCAACTAAAGAAAATCCCTGAAGGAATCAAGCATTGTCACTAGCTGGAAGATTGCAGATCTTCGTAGTTTATACGGGTTTTAATAAGCACGGGTCGTATTCAGATGCGCATCATGTCAGATTCCGATTACTTCCATGTGGTCGTCTCTTGCAAGATGTTTGCCTCCAAGCATCATGCACTCCGCATTCACCTGAACCTCGCCTTTCATTGCTCGGATTTGCTCCAACTTCTTGCCTACCTTCTGCCATGTGTGGTTGTTTATGCTACCTCAAGCTGTCACTCAGCAGCATGCACAGATCCGTCACTCTTTCTGCACTGATCTAACCCATTAACATTACAATTCACTGTCTCCGATGAAGAACACCAATGACCAACAAACATCCCAAAGTCATTTTATCGATCCAACAGAAATCAATTTCATTAGATGAAAAATGAAATATTATATGAGAAATTGAAGGGTCATTCCGATTTGGAACACCTTGTAGTATGGAAACAGGATAACGCATTGTTGCATCCGAAATTGATCTTGTTTAATTCTTGATGTCTTCAGCCTCGACTTCCAGTTTCAATTTAAAATTTCAAAACATAAGGGCTCGTTTTTCTTCCGGGTTTATTTCCTCGCCTTTTCTGACACCCCTACAAGAACCAGCCCTCCATAGAGTTTCCACTCTTGTCTTGTTGGTTGTTCCGCGTTTTAAGTATCCGAGAGGTTGCAATAAGCAGCCGAAGAACGGAAGGCGGAGGAGGCAGCTAAAGAATGGCCTCTGCACTGCGAGGCATTCGCATACATTATCAATTTGGTTGTGTCGCTCCGAGAGCCTCTCTCCCACATATCAAGCTATTTTGCGTAAATTCCTCGACGGCACGCCCGAAGGAATGACGATCGTCGACGTCCTCGTCGTCGTCGCAGTCGCCGTTCACTTCCTTTTTATTTGACTGCTCGCTGTCAATGTAAACCTGCACTTAAACGGGATGAATGAATAAACCAGAAACCGGGTTGTTTCAAACCAACAGCCCAGTGAAGGATACAATGCTGGTTGATGGTTGGTTGCTGGTAAGAAGGAGAAGAAAAAAGAGGAGAAGAGGAGGAGAGGATCCAAATGTGACATTTGACTTCTTCAGTGACACGATCCATCAATCTGCTCACCCATCGAATTTTTAATCGAATTCCAACTCTTCTCGTTTGTGCATAATTTTCTTGTTTCCATTCTTTCAACGTTTATCCTTCGATTCTTGAAGCAAGGAAAGTTGAATGGGTACGATGAGGATAGGGTTCATTCATTCAACAATGAAGATCCAGTAATTTTCTGAAAATTCTGAAAAAAGTCCTTGAAAAAAGTAACTGTTACAAAAATTTATATTGATCTCATTCGAGAAGAATTTCTTGATCTTAAATGATCTGTTTTACTAGATCAATATTACTTCCAGGTTTTTATCATAATAGACTATCATCTTTTCTGATCCTTAATAACTTTCTGAACAGGGCAATCTTCTGAATTTTGAAGGATAAATCAAAAAGGTTGTTGAAAATTTCTTCCACTCCAAACTAACAACATTTTACAAGAAAGTAATTGATAAACTACTAGGAAGATAGAAAAGGGTTAAAGTTAACTATGATGACTCTAAAGAAAATTAATGAAAAGGTTATCAGAAGAAGTCTTTGACTGGATCTAATAGTTTCTGGAACATCCGCAATGTCCTTAGTGTCGCCCCAGTAGGTAATTTCCGGTGGAACGAACCGACCATCCAGGATAAAGGTACATAAGGACTCGACCTCCTTATGTACGTGCCAGAGCCTGGTTCCCGGTCAATGAGAGCGCTTTTAATTAAGCTCCCAATTGGCGCGTGGGAGTGGAGGGGACGCGCATGCTGGAAAACAAGGACGTTTCCTCCGCCACCGCCGCCACCACTGCCGACCCGCTCCCGGGAGCGCGCCGAGAAAAACGAGAAACTCGCTTGACACGTCGGCGCATTCGACCGGATGTGCTCGGCCCGGCCAACCCCTTAATTAATCCCGGTCGCTAGATTGGGGGCGCGTAGATGAACGCATCGAGCAACTCGCGCGCGCACATCCAGGGCGCGGGTGGGAAGAAACACTGGATCGAACCGCCGAACCCTTCCCGAGTTTTCCTCCTCCGCCGACGCGCACGTAATTAACGCGCCGCCGCCGAGTTAATGAATCGCGCATCATCATCAAGCCCTCTCATTGGTCCACCATTCGCCGCCGCCGCCGCCACCACCATCGAGTGGGAAAACAACACCCCCTTGTTTAATTACTCGCCGTCCCGCCAGTCGCACCGGAAAGGGTTTCTACGAATGCGCAGAAGATGGTGGCGCATGTGCGCAACTCCGACGCGGTTTAATTAGGAAATTACGCGGACTGTGGACTAATCATGGCGGAAGGCGGTTTGTCGGGTAACACGCCTCTTTAATTACAGCTGCGCGCACGCTGCTAATTAAAGACAGAGGCGTTTAATTGAGCAAATGAACGCGAGGCTGCGCGCGATGTTTGAGCAAAAAAGTTGCGAGGAGCGCACGCGCGCATTTCGAATGCAAACAAACCATCGGAATTTGAATAAATTAGAATAAAACGCGCGTAAATCATCAGCGCGAATATCATCAGCGTGCAACTGCTGCTCGCAAATAGAAACATTATTAACATGATTATAGAATTCGACTTTGTATGGGAGATTTATGCGTCTTAAATGGGAATTAATCAGGACTGGGAATAATTGTGACTTATGGCTTATTTTATATGATGTTATCAGGGTCGGATCTACAAGGATTTCTGAATTTCCATAGCCTCCTTTTTATTTAAAAACATTATTGATTTTAACGTATATTTCAAGAATCACATTTTTGATGAAACTTTTTAGAAGTTCTCAATTTAATCTGAAATTTTTTCCTGGTCGATTTTGTAATTTATATTTTTCGAAATATTATCAGGATTTAAGGAAGTAAATTTAATCAGCAGACAATTTTTTAGGTCATGAAATTTGAGTTTTTTTAATTTGCCTTTTTCTTTTTGCAAATTATTGGAAATCAACATAGGAAATTTTTAAAAGTGTAGTTTTAAAAAATTGCTAATATAAAAACACATTCTATTCAGAATTTTGAACAAGTTAATATAATAAAGTCCTAATCTAAAGTGTAGAATTTTTGAATTTTCACTAATACCAAAAAATTCAAAAATCTATCATAATTTATGTTTAAAAGTTTTTACTCTCAAATTTTTGAAATTTCTTTCTGCTAGATTCTGCACCCTTAAATTATTGCGTAAATTACATTTTTTCTGAAAAAAATCAGTCCAATTATAATATGTGAATATAGCGACATCAAATTTTTAGTAAATAGTTTTTTGAATTTTAAAAACACTTTCTTAATGCCATTAGTGCTAAAATTCACTTCGAAATATCTTGAAAATCTCTTTGGGATTGGAAAACTTTTTAAAAACATCAAATATTTTGAATCATCAAATCTTCATCAAATTTCAGAACTATGAAATTTGCAATAAATTTATTAAATTTTTGACATATGAATATAATGAGGACATTATAACACTTGCAGATATTATCAACTAGTTTATTCTTGAATCAAATTTTAGACTATTTTCTGAGACCTACAAAAAGTTGATCTCTTTACATACATTTCTAATAAGGACAACATTCAAAAATTCAATGAACTGATAATCAAGTGCTAACTTTGAAATACTTTACAAACTTTTTGAAACAATTCTGACTTGATACGACTCTGTTCCAAAAAATCCCTTGTTAATGTACCAACGAAGAAAAACATTTGTACAAAACTCATATTATAATGAGACCTCCATCCAATATTGTTGGTTGGCTCTTCTTGGCTCTTCGTTGCCCTCTTGCATCTTGTACATTGGACATGTCTTACAATCCGATCGAGTAATTTACACGCGGATAGGGCAGTACACAAGTTACCGCTGACACAAATCTCATAATTTAGAGCCACCTTCGTTGTTGTCCTCTTGCTAAGTATTCCCACCCAGAACAGAACAGAACACTTGCAGCCAGTTGTAATCCTACTTTTTGTTTTTTTTTTTTGTAAAATTTCCTCTTCAATTTTTTCGTCCTTTACATCTCATACAATTTACATGTTGCTCAGTGTAGAATGGTATTATTCCTTCTTGTATGACGATGGTGATGGTGTGGTGGTAGCACATGACGGGGCTTTGTTCAAAATTCCAAAAACGTACATGTAGCGCATAAATAATTACTTGCTTGTACAATTACGCGTATAAATTACGTACTTTTCTGCGTTTATTTCTCGGTTCACCCGTGCTTCGATTGTGAATAATGAGGTGTAGGTAGCTGTTATTTACAAATATAAAGTGATCCAAAAAAATCCCCCCCAAAAAAATCCAAAAATTCTCTCATCAATCACTTTTTGAACTTATCAAAGTCGGAATTTGCTTTTTGATTTTTTAAGACTTGAAAATTTGCCAATTATTGAAACACTCGGTGTAATTTTCTTGTCTCCACGTCGATAACTAATCAGTGCTCGATTACGGATGAGATGCTGACGATGCACCTCGTCTCTCGTCGATTATAATGACGCTTTGAGCCCGAGAGTCCGACCGCAAATTTCGTACTTATTGCTAATTTCAATCCCGCAAAACCGTCCGCATGCATCGATTGCCATATGCGTACGCGCATAATTCCAGTTTATTGCGGCCGAAAATGCGCATCGGGCTTCGTTCGGTGCCCTTGCTTCTTCATCGTTGATGTATTTGGTGCGGTGCGGTTCCCAACGAGGTTTTATTTGCTCCTTAATCATCTGCGATTTTATTTATGCGGTTCCAATCAGAAGTCTCGTACAAAAGGGAAGAATGGAAATTTGCTGTTAATCAGTAAATGAAGAAAGAATGAAAAAGATTTCTTGTTGGTCATATTTCCTTGTTTTTTATTTTTATTTTTTTGAAATTAACGATAATTTAAAAAAGTAGATTAGAAAAGATTGAAGGAATAGAAAATATATTTTAAAAGAAATTTATTAAAGGTTTTTAATTTAATTGTGCAAAAATTTAATTTTGAGTAGACATAATTTCAGAATTCAAAAACACTGAACTAACTATTATTTGTAATCATTTTAATCAGAATTTCAAGGAATAAATCTGAGACATTTCTAGAAAATTAAATAATCATCATCGAGATTTATCTAAAGGTTGGCAAAAAAATTAATAAAAATTAATAAAAATTAATAAAATATAATTTCACTTGACAAACAATCACAGGATAATTCAATGAAATAATTTAAGAAAAATTAGGAAATTTCTCTTGCTGTAATTTTTAATTTTTGTATCATAGATATAAAAGAAAAAGGATTTTATCCTATTTCCAAAGGAAGATTTTTTTGGACCTTTTTTGATTTCTTTGTAAAGTTATTAGCATGAAAACAAATCATCAACAAAGTAGATTTTATGTGCGGTAACATTGCTCGTCTGCAACAATGTTTATTAACGTCTAATTTCGCTACGTGTAATTAAGAAGAATATTGTGGGTTTTCATTACGGGCGTTACGTTGTAAAGCTCGCTTGCTCACTTATTTCATTTCACGTTACTCACGTGCTTTCGTTTATGTCTTTTGCAACCAGTCGAACCAGCTGACCGTCCAACAACTGCAAATTTATCCATGCGAAAAAAGAGTCGAAAAAGAAAACGGCATTAGCACCAGTAATGTGCAGATATTTTACGACTTTTTCGAATGTATGCATAACTCAGAGATGCAATAGTAATTTTTTGCAAATTTTAGTTTTGGTTTTTTGCATAATTTCATAACTGATTGCCCCATAAATAACAAGTCAGTTTGTTGCATTAATTACCAAACTGTATGCTAATTAAAATTTTTTCGCGTTCTTTCGGTGGTAATTACATCATTAGGTCAGTGACTTTGCCAAAAATTATACCAGATGATAAACTGCCATCGTAAATTATTTTGACGTGCAGGGACTCATCTTGGGCATAAGAACAACAATAAATTAAAAACAATAATTCGCAGAGTACGTTCGAGCAATTTGAATAAAAGAGTACGGTTTTAATAGTTCTCTCGTCGTGCTGGCGCGAAATTTATCGTTTATCATTTGAAATGAGTTTCGATGAGTTTCTCGTGGTGGTTATGAGCTTTGTCATAAGTCATAAAGTTCTGACCTTTAAATGGAGCCAAAGAGGCTCAACTCCAACTCATGGCGTTTGATGACCTCGGGCGAAATTCCATCCAGCCAAACATTGCAATAAAAACAATACCTATACATATTTAATGTGGTAAAATACAATTATCCCCCCTAGTGAAATTTCATACGAGTTTCGAAACTGCAAAAATTACTTACAGTGGTTTTCCTTATTGCATCAAGTTTTTTGGCAACATTTGCAAAAAACCCAAATGTTTCAATACGCGAATCCATCCTTTTGCACCTGGTTCGTTGGTTGTATTTATGCGGACTTTAATGCCTTTTAACCATTCGAGGATATCTCGTCCGCGTTCGTTTCTTCACTTAATTTTACGATGCATGTTATTGCTTGCTGGTGCCTTTGGATGCTGAAATAGACATTGGTCGTTGTTGCTGGCGTTCGCGAATTTAGCGCCCCTGATGATTCGCGCACTTGACTTCTCGACATTGCCAGAAGAGCAGCCATCCGGTCGAAAACCGAACTCGGTATTAAAACCTTTCGCACTCGCGCGAAACAAACGCAAACAATGCGAACGAACGCAAGAAGTGCCAATAAGTTCGTTCTTCGTTCTTCGCCAAACAACGAAAGGCTGCCCTGTCATAACTTACATGCCTAGTTTGCAATTCTCCACCGCATACAACACCGCAGCATTTTTATTACCGGCGATTTTTTTTGCACATGTTTTGTTTTTAATTTGTTGCTGCTTATAAGTCAACCTCACGAGCCAACTTTTTTTAATGTATGTGTGTGTGATGGTCTTTTTGTTCCATGGAGGTATTTTGACATTTTTTATGCCTTGTTAGGTGGTTGGGTTTAAATGTCAGCTTGTCTCGATTTTTTACCACAACGAACCAAACTGTTTTTTATTAAAACCATTTTTTTTGCAAAAAAAATTATGTTGCAAAAATATTTTCTTTGAAAATTAGAGTTGGCAATTAATTTTTGGACAATTTTTATATGTTGTGATAAAATTTCATAACTGGGCGAAATTTGCAAAAAATCAACTCTGAAATCGCATTCTATAAAAATTTGATATTGCAAAAACTTTTCAGCATTGATCGAAAAGCTGAATTAATTACTAAATTATTTTGTCAAGTCAACATTAGAGCAGAAAACTAAAACGCCTTCTCAAACAAGAAACAACGAATTTCTTGAAATTTTTTGCAAATTATGTTAAATTTTAAGACAGGAACAAATCTGAAGTAGAGAAACTCTGAAATCACTATTTTATTAAATTTAAGATTGCAAATATTTCTCATCTTCGATCGAAAAGTAAATAATTAAATTAATTCCTGGAGTCAACCTTAAAAATTTTTTCGCAAAAAATTATTTAATATCTATATTGATAAATACACTAATCTATAAAATTAACAATAATTTTCTTTGAAAATTTAGATCTGGATCACATTTGAAAACTTAATCAACTTTCAACAAATTTCTTCATGAACAAACTTATAAAATTTCTTCACCTGACAATAATTTTCTTATCCAATTGTTGCAAATTATGATATTTTTATTACATGTCTGGTTCAAATTTGAAATGAACCAACTCTCCTCCGAGAAACATATAAATCAATCATTTTTACGCCTTCGAAAACGAAACGTGTCTATGCAGTGCCATTTATAATTACACTTTGGCTGCGTCCAACACCTCAAACATTAATAATTACCAAACATTTTACGATCCATCCTCGCTGGATGCAGCCATACAATGTACAAAACTCATCGTCAAACCACCTTGTTGTTTCTTCTTCAAACTCTTCGAGCTTTTCTTCTCTTCATCCTCCTCGGAGCTGACAGGAGCAAAAAGAAAGGTGCTTTTCGGCCTTTTGTTTCCCTGCGCAAAGTTATAAGTGCTCGACGCGAATCATAATTGTTGCGCCGTCTCGCGTAATAACTGTAATTGAATTTTTTGGCGCGAACTTTTTACGAGCCAGAATTTACAGTCGTCCTACTAATTGGATATTTTTTCCACGCCAAGCGAAGTCATATACATCTTCCAAACTGTGCAAAAAAGGCTCTTGATGTTTTGGTTTATGGTTCGCATTGATTTTATGTCTATATTTTCTTGGGTATTATTGAAATCACTCAATTTTCAAGTGTTTATTCAATCAATTTTCGATTATCTTTATGATTTCTAAAAAGTATAGAAAATTTTCCAAGTGAAAAATCACTTTCATTCATTTTTAGAATTCACATTATATTACAAATTAAATTTGTCTGCAAAAATTTATATTTTTGCCATTTTTGTTTCCTATTCTCTAAAACTTGCAAGAAGTAATTCTGATTATTTATTATTGCGAAAATATTAATTTCTGACAAGAAATCAAATCCATTCTTTAATTTTCTCTCAATTGGTAGTTATTTACAAAAAAAAAACTCTTCAACTGTTTATTCTCAGTAATTGTATATATCAATCAAAAGTTTTCCAGTCTATATAATTTACAAATAGCAAGTTTAATTGTTTAATAATTTTATTTACCTAAAGAAAATATTGATACATTGTCAATTAATTGAACTGCGATTGCAATCATAACATTATCGCAAAAAATAATTACAATGGATTTTGTAATTTCCTTCGAAAACATAACATTTCGATTAAACCACCCATTTCTGAAGTATTTAAGCGATTAAACGTCCTGCATATCGGAACCCACACATGATTACTTCATTATTCTTCATCGACCTGGCATGGCAAATTAAATTCGCAATCTCCACAAGCGAAATAAAGCGCCTCGTTTGCTAAATCCAATGCGCCAAAATCCAACCATATAAATTACTGGCGCGATGATGTTTACGAATAAATTTGACATGTTTTGAGGAAACGCGTACTTTACGTTAATTGCAAGGCTCAATTCGCGAACGCCAAGAGATTGAACTCGACGCGATAAACATTTTATTTGCATTTCCCACGAAGCGGCTGCATTCGTAAACAAATTGTATCAATAATGATCGATACCGACTCATATTTGTTGATAACGTTGATTAACAAATTGGATTTGCCATGTTTGCATTCAGATTTATTTACAGCTATGATTGTGGTGAAAATTAAATGCGTTATTCTTGGGTATTTTATTTCCGCTTTTAAGCTTTTCCTGTAGAAATGTATCGATTTTAATATTTACCTGATATAAATGTCAAGCAAGCGTATAAGAACGGATGGAAAATGACAATTTTAATGCGACTTTAAGTAATTTCTTTTAAATTACACCAGAGGCAACGACGTCGCTCGCTATTATTACTGATGTCTTTAGTTATATTCCGTTTCGTGGGGCAAATGCCAACGTTGATTTTTACGTTTTACGAAGGAATTTGATAAGCGCGCATATAAATCAAGCGCGAATCAAAGGGAATCAACGATGACTCCAACTCGTTTATAATCACTCGAATGCATGGCAACCTGTGATTAGGACTTCTTCGTCGATCTCGTAATGCAATTAGTGAAATTAACTTGTGAGTTCGCATCCTTCATAACCTCCAACGATTAGACGCATTTGACCCGTCCTCGTCGAGCGCACTAAATCGTCTTCGATTTACTGGACTGACCCAAGATGTTGTTGGAAGTGTAGATGATAGTGGGAGTCGTCTCCGAAGCTGGAGCACGCGGCCTGGGGTAGACATGAACGCGTGAAGGCATCCTCAGCAATTACACCCGAAGATCGAGCCCGTAAACGTTCGCATTGTTCCTCCCATGTCCGAAGAGTTACCATCGGTCCTTCGGGCCATACTGATTACACTAATCACCTTAATCGAACCCCATGCGTACCGATTATCATTCAAATTTCATACAGCACCGCCGGCGCACAATCATTACTCCATACCCATATATATCGGACATTTATCATTTCGCTCTGCGCTCCTCGTTTAATGGCTTCGATCTGTGCTGTAATTACGGTCGAGAGTATCGATAGATCCATCCCGATGCACAATGCGATCCGCAATGTGCGCACCTTCATCCATCGTCGTTTGTGTCTTGTTCGGAGTCAAGTCTTCGAAATTGCGGAAAGAATGTGCGCTAGGGAATCAATTTTGTGGTGGATAGCGCGAAAAACTCGAGTCGATTGTTGGTGCCAATGGCGGTTTTTGATTACGTTTAACGGGTTTCTGCAATGGTTTTCGCAATTATATGGAATTAATGGTTTACGTGTAATTTGGTTTCTAAACAGAATTTTCTCAAACGCAAATTTTTCCGCTGATTGAAGTCAGCATAATTTATATTGGGTAAAATTTGTTATGGAATTTGCTAGATCATTTATTTCAAGGTGAGAAAATTTAATATTTGTTCAAATTAAAGTTCAATATTTACATAAGAAATTCATGTTGATCCAAATTAAAAACATAATTGTTATCTCTATTTTTTGATAACATTCATGTTGAAAAACATTTATTACTTGACTAATGTTAGAAATGTCTTATTTTTATTGATTGAAAATCAAGAATTTTAAATTTTAAATGTTTTCCAAATTATTGAGTTTTCTTTTCACTCTTTGGAACTTAAAACTTCTTTGAAAGTTGTTTACTTGAAAAGAAATTGAAAATAAAATAGTGAAACTTAGTTTGAATTCAAATTTTTAAAACTTAACAAAAAACAAACAGCAAAATACTTTCTTGTAAACTTGTATTTTTTTTAGAAAATATTATAATTTTTAAATTCGAAGAATCAATGATAATAGCAATTAAAAATTTTATAATCTAAAAAAAAAACATACAAAAATTTGCTTTATCAGAACAGTTTTCATTCTGTAAAATACGAATATTTAAGAAATTAATGAGAATTTGCCAAAAAAATGTTAAAAATATCAAATCAAACAGAGAAACAATTTTCTAAAAACTTGAATTTAATCTTAGAATTTTTAAAAATTAAGAAAAAACAAGCAGAAATCTGTTTCTTATAAAATTGTTTTCACTCTATAAAGCAAAGTAATATTTTTTAAATTGTTTACTTAAAAATATAGAAAAATTACTGAAAATTTTATAAAAATTATCCAGAATCAAGGAAAAAAAGTTAGATACTGAATGAAAATCTAGTTCAAAATTTTAAAAGAATATCAAAAACTATCCAGTAAACTGTTTCTTCTTTTAACTTTATGAAACATTGAACTTTTACAAAATTTCAAAAAATTGAAGAAATCAATGAGCAACTTTTAACTATTAAAACTTCTAAAAACATCTTCCTGAGAAATTTCATTGTTGTCCCTTTGAACGTTTATAATTTAACAACATGAAGACGTTAAGACATAATTATTACAAATAAAAGACCATCACCTTTCAGACAATCTCAAAAGGATGTTTTTGTTGTTGTTGTTGTTGCTCGACACTGAAGAATTTCTTGGCATTGTACGCCTCTGAAATCGTGGCGAAAAGTTAATAACAATTATTCCACGAAAAGCAATTTTATTGTAGGCGCACGTGTCGCAAAAGCGGGCCCAAAAACGGCGCAATGTGTACGTTAAGTTTTAATGAAACATGCGCGCCCGATGCGAAATTATAAAATAAATTACGAATTAAGGCGGCTGCACGTTGTTGTTGTTGTTGTTGTTGCCCGGGACGATTTTCATTTGAAAAATGCTTATAAGGAAGAATAAGTACGGTATGAAGCATTTGCATTGTTGATGGGAGATGGACGCGTTGGTCGGTTCGATACGCATCAACGCTTCTTCTTCGTCTTCGTCGTCGTTGTTGTTGTTGTTGGTGTTGTTGCACTTCGAACCAGCTGCACTGATTTTTTTCTTGTGGTCTTTTTTGTATTCGACGAGGATGTTGTTGTTAATTAGTCGATGTAATAGAATGTCGCTCGGGAATTTGTTGTACTTGCGATTTCTGGCATGGAATTTCAGTGGGTTTTGTAGATATTCTTCATCCAGATGTTCAAATGTTCTAAAGGTCTTTGATTCATATGTTTAGATTTTTCGAAGATGGCAATTTTTGCTAGATAGAAGAAGAATACTAATTATAACATTGCCTATTTTGAGCACCAGAAACATAATTGCAAATTCTGAGCCATTGATAACTTCAGAAATTTAAAGTACAATTTTCTTAAGATTCTTCAATAGGTATTTTCGACTTTTGAAGACGACTCCTTCCATAGTTCTTTGAACTCCTTTTGGAAATTTTCTGAATAGATTTGCTGATCTAAGAAAACAATTGTAGAAAATCGTCCCTACAAATCTATCATTTGAAATTTCAGAACTTTTTTTCTTCTACTTTTTGTTTTTATTGAAATTCATAAACAAATAATTGCCATTTTTTCATATTCAAGATCGATAACTTAAGAAAATTCTTGATCTTAGATCTCTTACAAATGTTGAAAATTCTTCTGTTTCAAACAAACTACATTTTCCAAGAAAAAAATTAACAAACTATAAAGTCACTTCTGAAAGTTTTTGAACAGTTCTGTATGTAGCAACCCAACCAAACGTTACCCAGCCCATAAAACACGTTCGCTTAGCTTAAGTTTAAAGGATAAATGGCTAAGCAAGAAAAACATGCGCACATCATACCTTGCGCACACACTGACCTCTGGTGGATCTCGTGATTCTGGTAGAGGGGACTGGAGCAACTTGGTACCATCAGACAGCCTGGCTACACACGTTCGGGTTCATTCGCTTCTTTTGCTGGAGCTGCTGGATGCTTATCCCATCGGAGCCATTCACTCCATCTACATCTTCTTAGGCACCCTAACAAACTGTCGCATAAATCACACACGTGCGCATTAATTAGGCCGCATCGACGACGAAGATGCCAACCCATTGCGTCTCTTTCATTCTCTCAAAGAGATTTTGCTCAAAGACCAAAAAAGAGAAGATACGAACCGAATGCGTGTGCATTCAAGATGCAGATGAACACCGGAGATTAGAGCGTTATATAAAATAGGCATCATTCGGCATTTTTATAATTATTCCCCGCATTGTGCGCGCGCGCTGAAAACGTTCGTTTGACGTCTGCGACTTCTTGTAATGCGAATGCCATTAGGGCTCGTCGTTCGGCGCGCAAGATGGCACGTCTTCGCGGCCTTAATTAGACACCGCGTACACAAATCGATTTCGATCGGCGAGCACGTACCATTGAAGATGGTTGCGGCATCGAACTAGATGGAATTTTGCAAGAAGTGGAATGGGTCTTCGATGGCCAAGTTCTAGGTCTGCATTGAAATTACATCCAAGATTCTGTAAATGGATCAAATAGTGCTTTTACAAAGCCGAGGAAGTAAATTAGTTGAAAATCAAATCCTAAATTTTGCAAAGTAACAAATTTGAAAAATAGATGTTAGATATAAATTTCAAATTTCTATTGTTGTAACTACCAAAATTATTGCACGAATTGAAGCACCTTAGAAAATAAATTTGGGAAATTAAGGTAACTTTTCAGAGATAGCAAATTCCATTGAAAAATTTTATGAAAAAAAATCAAAAAGAATCAAATTTAAGCATTGAAAATAAACTTTTAGAATTGGTAACACAAATAAAAGACAAACAAAAGAATAATTTTTGTGTTTGTTACTTTAAAAATGTGTCCTTTTTTAATTTCTAATTTGTTAAGATTTTCAAAAAATTGAAACTTTCATATGAAATTTTGGAAAATTTCTCTTCTTCTCTCTCATCTGAAAAATGCTGGTTAACATCACTGAAAAATCAAAGAACCTGTGGTTTTTGAAGTTCTAAAAGTGAAAGTCTCACTCCTGGAAAAAAATCACTTTGGATGCTCTCGAGTGCATAACTTCGTTTTTATACGGCTGTAAAAATATAATAAATAATTGCGAATAGTTGTGAACTTTTATGCGGCATGTACATGCGATCATAAATACGTTTCCATCGAGGTGTACGTACCGTGCGGGGGCGGCAACGACGGCGATGGCGATGGCGTTCTCTTTACGAAGGGGTGCTGCGCATCTTATTCAAATATTCATTTATATCTTGGAGTCGATCTCCTCGAATCTTATCGTTTTAACACCGGTAAAAGCGTATGATATGAAAGCTCAATGTTTATGTCAGTTGGAAAGTGTGTTTTCACGTGCTCGTTTCGCAAAATTTTAGTACTTCTTAAACCCTGTAATACACAACTTTGCGTTCGTTCAATCGTCCGCCAATATTCGCACGCTCTTCCTATCAATCTTTGGCGAATTTTTCTTCTAGTAGATACACCTTGTCTTTGAAATATCAAATCGATTATTTCTAATGTTTAATATTGATTGGTGATTTTGATTGGTAATTTTGATGATTTTTTGAAATGTGAAGATGGAGAAAATTGGAGAAAGTAAATTGATAGAAAAAGAAGGTTCTTCAAAACGTAAGGACTAAGAATTTTGATTTTTAGGGTGAAAAGTTTTCTATGAAAGTTTAGAGACATCTTTGAACTTATATAATTTCTGAAATCTAGAAGGAAAAACAATCAGGATCAAAAATTAAGTCGGGATACAGAAAGTGTTTTTTTTTTTCAAGGATTCTACATTTTCAATCCTTATTCAGAATTTTGTAGGTCTTCAATTTGAAATTTGCAATGCAATTTTCAAGTTTTTTCAATTCTTCAATTTTCTATCAACATTTTTATTCCTCAATCAATAAATTATTGAATATCCTTAAATGTTCGATTTCACTTTTCTGAAATTTTCGATCAAAAATACCTTAAAATTACAAAGTTTCATATAAATCTTGTATCGATTTCACCTTCCATGCAATAACAAAAACAACGCAGCGAAAAAATATAAAGCAATTTATTAAACTGTAATTAGCCGCCTGCAATTAACATATAATATATGAAATTATCTAAAATGTTCATTTCGGTAAAATGCATGTCTCGCGACGTTGACGACGACGTGTTCCATTTCTGTACAACATATTAATAGTTTCCTTCGCAGCGCTAGAATTAAAACGTTCCACGCTTTTAGAGCGTTTAATTTCGCGAAATAAATGCGCCTCATGCAAGAGCATTTCGCTGGCGCATAATAATGGTAATTTGTTTTAATGGAGAGCATTTTCGATACGATCCGTTGGCTCGAGCGGCCGGGGCGGCATATTATTAATTTGCTCGGATTACGTGAAATTTGCAAAAAATTCGCCAACCTTCCAATATATGCTACATGCCCCATGAAACTCAAGAAAGTCCACTTGAGCATAGATCGACTCGATGAGTTGCAATTCACTCTTTGAAGAAGACTTCTTCAGCTCTTTGTTGATATGATGTTTATACATCAACAAGAACAACATCGAGGAAACATTTTAAAGTACTGTTTAATAATGAAGAATTCGTGAAGCACGTCGTGCTTTATCCTCAATCTGATTTCGGTGTTGTTGCAATGTAATTTAATGTGTTTTAATGCATTTGCTCTTTTTGTTGTTGTTTTTTATAAATGTAAATTGCTTTGTTTGTCGATGTGTGTGGATGAAACGTCAGTAATTATCATTTAAAATACATCATGGGTTTATAATTTAGGTCAATGGAAATTTTCATTTACTTCAATCGATTTCTTCATTTTCCAATTACAATCGATTGAATTAAAATTTTATATTTTATCAGCTAATTTTTCTGTTGAAAATTTAAATTGTCTTGATGATTTTACAAGATATTAATATTTGTTGATTGGATACATTAATTAGGCGAAATTGAATTTTTCACCTCATATAATTCATTAAATCTTATCATATATTTATCACCAAATCACCGGCTCGTCAACAATAATAATAACGGCCCGTATCAATTTGCGAAATTGCCAAGTTAATTGCGTCAGCAATTGTTCTTCATTTGGCTTAAAGATAATTGCTCATTGTATGTCGAGTAATGATTGAGTTTTCTTATCACGGCGTTTATTTACTGAAAAATTGAAATATGCAAATCGTTCGTTTAATCAATAGCTGTAGCCAAAAATTTTTGATTGGATTGTCTCCATTTTTGCAATTTTCCTACTTCATTATTTGGTATTCAATATTTTTTCGTGATTTTTTCTTCAATATTGGATTTTTAAATGTAATTGAGAAAGTATTAATTGAATTTCAAATCTGAAAATTTTAATCTTGAAAAAGTCACTAATTTATAATGCTATAAATTAATTCCGATTATGAAATTTAATTCAGAAATTGTCATTTGAAATTCAGAAAAAATTAAATGTAATTCAGATTCAATTGAAGTTGTATTTATAGTATTTATAAGCTGAGTAATAATTACTGCTGAATTAGTAATGTCAATATTCTGATATTATGTACAATAATTTACCTATCAAAAAATAATTATTATTTAACAAAAAGTTGTACTAATCTGATTTGCATTTGAACTCTTGTGAATTTCACTTGATGTATTCTCAATTTTGTTTGCCAAATCTGAATTACAATTTTTGCAAACTGAATTCCATATGCAAATCTGAATTGGATTTGCAATTCGCTTAATTACAATTTTATTATCTGAATTGCATTTTACATTTTCAGAATTACCATGGAAAAGCTAAGTTTGTAAATCAATTATTTTGACAATTAAGTAATTTAAAATAATTGTTAAAGTACATCTACTATTAATATTACCATAGTGTCTATTATAATTTAAATAAATTGTATTCTAAAATTTGTTGTTTTTTTGTTACAGGTGAGTTTGAATTCTATACAATCCAGTCTTTTTTGCTGCTTACTGTAAGTAACCTCATTACTTTAATCAAATTTTCAATTAAACCAACGTGAACGTGAATAATTTTCTAATCCGAATGGCATGTTACTCTCTGAAAAGTATTTTTGAAAATTTTGGTAATGTAATTTTTACGAAATGTATCTATAGTGAACTTTTCAGTATCCCTATAAGAAAGGTTACAAATTTTCGGTCTCAACCCTAGTTTTTGCACATGGCAAATTTAAAATTTAGGCGATTTTCTGCAAAAAAAAAAATGAAACGAGTGAATAAAAGCAACTGTATTTGCGCTTGCTTTATCGAGCGGGGCTCGCTATGGAAATGATGAATAAAACAGTGTATCCAAGGTGTTTCAGGACTAAGAAACACGTACGTACGCGCGTACATAATGGCACACACGCTGGGGGTGGCTGCTGCTGCTGCCGCTGTGCTGCCCCCCAAGCAACCAACCACCCCCCGAAACACACGAGATTCGTTCTCATTTCGCCTCCGCTTCCATTCGATGAATACGCGCGCGCTCTCGTCGGATGCGCGACACCCCGAATGTAAAAAAGCGCCGCACACATGCATGTCGTCGGGGGCGGCATGCAATGCGCGGCCGGTACACGTCGGCAGTTACACACATGTAGCGACGAGCATCATTGAAAGACAGTGCGCGCCGAGTTTCTATAATAGAAGAATGGATGAAAACAAAATGATGCGAAGGGGGCGGCGGTGGTGCGCGGCCGACACCCGCCTCGCAGCGCGACGGCGGCGGCGGCGGGGGTGTGTCGGAGGTGTGAGATGTATGCATTAGACTTTCAAAGTGTCCCGGCCGTTTCCACGGCAACGCAGGCTCGGCTGATATGACGCCCGGGCAATTTAATAAGATTCCGCGTCCCGTTCGCCGCACCCCTTATTATCCCGGCGGCGGCGGCGGTGGTGGAGGCGGCGGTGGTGCTGGTGCTGGTGGTGGCGGGTGGCAGCACCGTCGTCGTCGTCGCGCTTCGGCTCATATGGGGCCTGAGAGGATGGGTTTGGGAGGGGTGGCAACTCGCTCTTTATACATATATGCATGCACGTATGTCCGCCGCCACTGCCGCCTTCGCGCACCTGCACCACCGTATCCGCATCCGGTTCGCGTTTCTTTGCCGGCATCAACGCTCGCATATCATCATCGACGACGAGTGACATCTCTTCGTATGCGTTCCTGACCTTGTCGCGACCTGCTTGGGGGCGGCTAACCCTCCGTCTTCTCCACGCGCTCCAATTCCCGGAGATATCGCATCAAATTAATTTCCGCTCTTATATGCTTCATTGCAACTAATATCATTCATATTCATATCTGCGGATGGAGATAAGCCATTGATAGCAGCCAGCTCCCCCTATGATGATAGATCATGCTCATCTTTCTTATTTCTGCAAGTAATTTAGGCACTTAATGAGGTCATTTTTTATTTTCTCTGAGATTTTTCTTCAGTTAACATCACCTTACAAAATTACTATCTACAACTACCACCCCCAAAGTGAAAGTCATTTTTTTAACATTTTTAATGAATTTCTCAAATATTTTCTTATACAGGAACCTTCTCAGGAAAATTCTGAATACATCAAAACTAAAATTTGCAAAATCGGTCCACTCGTTTCGAAATTACAGTTTCATTTTTATATAATTGTTGATAAGTAATTTGCAAATTTAATTTTTTGAATATTTTCAACTTTTCCAATAAACAAAAACTTTATCAACTGGTTGCATTATTCTGAGGAATCATCAACTTTTAATTCACTTTTAATTGTTGATTTGGAAATTGAAAATATCAAGTTAATAATAAATATGAAAAAATATAACTAAAATACATTGTTTTAGAAAATATTTAATACTGTTGAAAAAGGGGTTATAACTCGGTCATAAAGTTTGGAATGAGTTCCTAAACTTTAGAACATCCTTTTCGAAATTTTCTTTGAAAATTACTCTGGTTTCCACTAGAAATGCATTGTTTTAGAAAAGTTTCTGAAATAGATAGAGATAAAACACGCTTTTTGAAAGATGATAACTTTGTTTTAAGTTTAGAACAACTTCTTAAACTTTTCATCATCCCTTTTGGAATTTTTTTAAATATCCTAGTTTCAGCTAAAAATGCATTGTTTTAGAAAAGTTTATGAACTAGATAAAGATATTGTTAACCTAGTCAAAATTGATACATTATTAATTAATTTTTGAATAAGTTAGCTTTAATTTTTTCGTTAACTTGTTTCTTTGAGATGCAAATTATTAAATTTTCCAATTCTATATGAAATCCTGAAAGAATTTAATTGACACTCGCAACTTGTAAACTGACGATTTTTCTGCACCCATCAATTTTAATTGGCATTATTTAAATTTACAATTCACATTCGCTCCGCGAACGCGCGCGAAATAATTATCGAACACAATGTAAGCATCCGAATCGTCGTATATCAGTTGATATACAATCGTAAACCTGTGCCACCATCTTCAGCCGTCCTCATCTTCTTCGACTCGCATTCACCCTCACCAGGTGATTCACGATTGTTATATAAAGCGTGAATTATTGATAATAAATATTAAAAGTTTTGCCTGCGCTCGCGCACACATGCACATAAATCTGCAATACGCATCGCGCATTGTGATGCCTACTTCTTCTTCTTCTTCTTCGTCATCATCATCATCTTCGTGGACGTCGTCGTCGAGGTGGACTTCTTCACGATGCGCATTTATAAGCAGCGTCGCTTATTACACACGTTCGCGGTTCGCGATGGACGAACGCGGTCCAATAATGTAAAACATACACGATTTATGTACACAAAAGCCTCAGCGACAAACGTCTCGACTCGAATGCAAAATCATGGACAGATGCGTGCCTCTTGCACGAATTAATGCGATTTATGTTCGCTGAATGGATGCGAACGCGACGCATCCATTTTTTTTTTTTTTTGGTTTTAATCAAAGTTTCCCAAAGATGCGATGCGAAGACAATTGTGATAACAGTTTCGAAGAGCGGTTTGATTGACATTGTTTGGACGGTCGACGCTGTGGGACGTATTGGAATGTATTATAATATCTGACGCAGCAGAATATTTAATTCGATCTGATTGCTCCTCTATAATTCGATAATAAAATCAGGCAATCGATCGACATGCACGATGAGAATGACGATGACATTTTCAAGAAGGTGATTCGTTGAAGAATTTTCTGAAGATTTTTAAATCAAAAATTCTACATTTTTCAACTTTAATCTCCATCAATTTTTCTACCATTATTGTTGTAGGATGCAAATTTGAAATTTGCTGATGCATATGAACTCGATGATTGCAAACTATCGTGCAATAATGACCTAACTGTTTCTCGCACTTTTTTGTGCCTTCTTCTTCTTCTTCTTCAGGCACATAGCGTCACTGTTGTCGATAAATAATAATAATGCGCTGATAAAACTAATATTGACACGGCCGTGTGGCTACCGTGAGAACTTTAATCACGACAAATCATTAAACGCAATCAAACAGCAACAATTAAACTGGACGTTTATTCATGCACGATGGCTCGCATTGTACGCGTTTCATTGCTTGCTGGCTACTTGTATTTATTATTCATGCGCCGAACAAATCCATACAAAACGGATTTACACGGCGTGTATATTAAAATCCCATGTTCGGAGAGTTCAGCAGAGGCTTTTGTCGCAAGTGAAATCGCCGAGCTTTATTATGGTGTTTGTCGTTTTATGAATTATATGCGAGTGGAATTTTTTAATTTTTCTTCAAAGTTTCCTCCAGTTGAGAATGAGAATATTTAAACACATATTTAACGCTTAAAAGTATCCGTTTTGTTTTCTATCCTGATGAGGAATATCATCATTGTTCGATTCAAGGATAATTTCAACTGAAATGAAGACAAATTTCAGTTAAAAATTTTCTCTATCATCTTAAGAAAATTTTAAGAAATTAATAGTGAATTTTGTGCAGAAAAACATTATTTTGTTGGTATCTCAGAATAAGGTTAATATCATTGTTTGTGATCAAGGATAATTTGAACTGAAAATCCGCAAAATTTGAATAAAATCAAAAAATTATATCATAGCTTTCAAAAATAACTTTCAAGTTTTATTCTTCTAGTTTTCAAGTTTTCTACTTTTAAAAAGTTGATAATTCAATTTGAAATTTATGCAGGATATATCAATTTTGTTGATCCTCAGTTAAAGTTAAAATCAGGATTAAATTTGCAGGATAATTTGCATGATAGTAAAATATGACCAAATCAAAAAATATAAATTTAGTTTTCAGATACAATTTTCAAGTTTCTTTGTTTCTAATTTTTAAGTTTTCCAGTTTAAAAAAGTTGAGGAAATGCATTTTTTAGTATTGAAAGTTATGCAACAAAAATAACTTTCAATTTATACAATTTAATACATATCAAAAAATTATTGAAATTTAAGATAGTTTTCTGAGAATTTTTTTCCATTTATTTGAGAAAATCCAATTGACATATTTACTTTTACATATATTTGTATATATTTTTGAGGTCATCAGATTAAAATCTGTCTTATTCTTTCATTCAAGGATAATTTCAATTTCAGACCAAACTGAAAAAAAATGAATGTTTCCTCCCTATGTTTTAAAAAACTTATTATAAATATTAACAAGCATCAATTTTGTTGACCCTGAATATAAAACTATATCATGATTTATTCTAAGGATAATTTTAACTGATAAAATGGCAAAAATTAGATAATAACTTTAAAATTTTAAAATACAACTTTCAAGTTTTCTATTTCCAGTTTTCAGGTTTCAGAAATTTTTTAGAAATTTAAAAATCATCATGTCCTTAGAGTAAAAAGTCTTAATTGAAATGATGAAAAAATTCATGCGTTTTACAACTTTATGCTTTCAAGAAATTTTGCATTTTAATTATTGAAAATTAATCACAAAACCAGTCAAAAAACTATTTATTAGTCCTCAGGATAAACTGAATATTATGGTTAATTATAAAGGATAATTTGAACTGAAATTCAGGAAAATTCAAACGAATCCCAAAAGAATTAAATCATAACTTTCAACTTTTCATATTTCCAGTCCCAGTTTTAAAACTTTCTGTTGTCAAGCAAATTTGCATTTTGATATTGAAAATTCATCACAAAACCAATCAAAAATTTGGTGTTTGTTGGTCCTTAGGATAAACTGAAAATCATTGTTAATCTTCAAGGATAATTTGAACTGAAATAATGACGAATTTCAAACAAACCTCAAAAAATGAAGTCATAACTTTCAAATACAAATTTCAACTTTTCATATTTCTTTTATTTTCAAGTTTTATAACTTTTTACAACTGTCTTCAAACAAATTTCCATTTTGATATTGAAAATTAGTCACACTCACCTCCTAGCTTCAACAAAATCCGCCAACAAATCCCATTTCCTCGCAGAACGATTGAGCATGAAGCATGCAACAAATGAAAATTTTCGATTTGTACATTTAATTGCGTATGTAATTCCACGACAATATAAACACACATCTGCGGCGTGAAAACAATTGACGTGTACATGGACGATTATGATTGCATCGTCGGTTCGTTGGCTCAACATTTATTTAGTCCCTCATAGAATTATTCCATTCTATACCCGTTGGTTGGTTCGTAAGTCTTCAGCTGGAGGAGCTCTAACAAGCCGTTCGAAATATAAATCATTTCCCGTCATTTTAAATTATCCTCCGCGCGTACCTGCGTCCATTTGAATAATTTGAACAAANGAACAAATCGACAAGCCAACATGCTGCATTATTTCCCCATGCTGGAATTCAATTATTCCAACGAAATGAAATTATGATATTCATAATCGTATTTAAAAACGCATTCGCAGGACAATAAACAATAACAATTACGTGCTATGATGCCAACAGTCCGTTCTATGAATGTTAATGCATGGAAGCGTCGTTTTTTGTCTTTTGCATATACGCTTCCAAAACGCGAACCTGTCATGGATGTAATTTCGGCCGTTCGTTGATTATTGTCGTTCGTTCGTTAACAAAACGTAGCGGGAAACGTTGACTCGGTCGTGTTTCTTATTTATTATTTTTTAATTTCGACATCATTTTCGGTCTAATGGGGAAATAATTGAATTCGTTCGTTGTGCGCGCACCGTGTGTTTCATTATTTTCCGAATAAATAATACCGGAATCGCTCGGCAACGATGATAATTATCCAAATGTATTTCAGTTCCATGAGGAATGTCGCCGTGATTTATTTCTTTTTGACTTTTTTTTGTTGGACGGTTGGTTCGTCTTCTGCTGACTGAATGATAGTGTCGTGTCATTCATTGTTGGCCGTTGCTTTTGTTTTTCGGCTTGTCTTCGCGAACCGTTTTTTTTTCGCCAGCCGGATTCGTTAACTCAATGGACGCACACGTCTCGATTGCTTACTTAGTTTTAGCCGCTACTGCTGGCTGATGCGCATTCATGAATATAATGCGCGCGCGCAGATGAACCGCGCAAATAAAAACAAAAACGCATATTGTATTCAAAGTTGGCCACATTCCTCTCTAACTACTCTACTCACCATCCATTGGATCGTGTACAACATCCGCACAAAGTTTTTCAAAGTTCCACTTTGAAATTTTCATCAAATTCTAATTTTTAGAACCAACTTTAGTTTTCTAAAATTGAGTTTCAAATGTGTGAAATATTTCATACTTTCACGCTCCAAACCAACACCTTTCAGATACAAAAACAACAAATCTTGATTCGTTATGCTTCACCAAGCGTTAAATAACTTATCAGAAATCAAACACTTTAATTGATCTCTTGAAACCATTTTCTCCACCGTTTACCAATCACAACCCTGTTGTCCAAATTCCATCCCATCATTTTCAACCTTTTGTTCTTCTTCTGGCCATCTTCAACTTTCGTAAATCTTCTTCAGTGGTCGTGTACTTCACGAGCGCATTGTACAACTCGAGGTGCGTTTACCATATACGAGCATTTACTTATTGCCGCATCCGATATTCGTATTTCTTATATTCTTCACCGCCAGTTAACTGATTACTATCACACCACACACCACACCAAGTATTCTTCAGCATCAACCAAGGCCTCGCTTTCAATGAGCCTGCTACTTCTCTTCTACCATCCGAACAACTTCAAACAAACAAAAAGCGTAACCGATTTTAAATTTCCAACTTCACCGTGTACCAGATTCCACATAACAGCGTGTGGAGTACAAGAGATTTAACACACACTGTGTCTGATGCAGTTTGCTGTGCAACAATATAGTAGAAAAATGCGCAAATCGAACAGCAAAACTCCAAAGCTGAAACGAAACGGTAGCATCTTTGCTTTTCTACTACTCCTCCTTGTGAAGAAATGGGAAAAAACACTAGTTTTGTTGTGGACATATTATGTGAAGATCGATGCTGAGGAAATTGTAGCATGATGCACCACATGCAGTTTTAATCGCAGTTTCTTGCGCTTCATTTGCCTAATGGTTCAGCTATTGTTTTCGCGACAACTTTTGCAATCTTCTGCGATTAAATACCATGGTTTTATCTTATCAGTAGTTTTACTCACTAATATACTTCATACTTCATTCAAGAACTTGCTTTTTGTTTCTTGAAACTTCAAATGTAATGTGACAACTCTGCAAAAAATGCAAAACATAAGTGGCTTTTAATTGATTATCTCGTGCGGTTATTATCAACCATTTAGCATTGCAATTTATCGCCGAATTATGAAAGAATGCTGGCAAGCGATGCAGATGAACAGACAGACTCGGGCAAAAAGCATGTGCTGTCTTAATTTATGCGCTTCGATATTCATAACGGCTCTGTGATACCACTCATAAATCAATAGCTAATGCGGCTGTATAAGCGAGCAAATCCCAGCCAGAACCTTCATTGAACGACTAACTACAAAGAACATGACGGTCTACACTGTAATTACGCAATTACATGCCAAAGAGTGCCGTTTTTAGTCTCACCAGTTCACATGATTATTCATTACTTATGGATTAATACGGATAATAGTCTAAAATCTTAGATTCATAACAAATCAAGTAGTGTAAACCATCAAATATCTCAAAATATTGAATTTGTATGGTAAATAATCAAATTCCAGTCAGTTCGATGAGCAAATTCTCTTTGAAAACTTAATCGTAGAGTACTGGAAGTTACATACATTGATCGAATGAACTTTTTTCAGTTTGAATGATAGTTTTTATGAGTTAATTTTGAGATAAGAATATGAAATTTGAATATGCCAAAAAATAAATCAGAAAAATTTAGATTTCTTGTTTCGCAGAAGTGAAATGCTATCCTTTTGAGTGTGTGAAGAGGGTAGAAGAAAGAAGTCAGGGAAAAAAGGAGAAAATCAATGGTAAAACGTTCCGAATTAAAGCAAAGGATAGATTAAATCTATCAAGAAGCGCATCGGCGAACGAATCTGTCCGATTGTTAGTTTGTTGTAAAAGTGATCAGTCGTTAGCACGGACACTTACTTAGCACCGGCCAGCAAGTTCGCATTCGCGATTTGCGATACGATCTCATGAAGGCGGCACCTACTAATATGTCATTCCCGGTTCGCTTCTTCAGCCTGCTGGTTCGACGGGCCGCGCTGCGCACAACGCCTTTGTGCAAGAAGTTGTTTGTTGTTCGGCGCGCTTTAAGCTTTAATTATCATTTGTTAAGCTGCATCGCGGCGTCGGATAAAATACGCTGGCATCGCAATCGAGCTCAAAAATCTGCGGCAGCGCCTCCAAAGGAAATTTATGCGAAAAAGCGCAGAAATGTTCAACGCGCGAAAAACGAGGAGTCGCTTTGATTGCTCGCGTGTAATTCGCGAAATATTCCGCGCGCTGAATTATGCACGCTTTCATTTCGCGCAATGCGCAAATACATTACCAATGTATGCGCAATTAATTAAACGTCGGCGTTTGAGGGCGAGATGAAGCAAAAGACGTGGAGCTGAATATTCCGATGGGGGGGTAGGGAAGCGTGAAGAGCGCCGCCGTAGTCGGGAACGGGCCGGGAGAGCGACGCAAGGGTAACCGGGAAGGCAAACGAGGAAGAAGAAGGAAGAGCGCGCGCGGACGTGGAGGCAGCAGCGTGCAGAGGCGTCCGAGCCACCGCCCTCAATCATTTTCAATATGAAATTTTTATGTATTGATCGAGTTTTTTAGGGGGAGGTGTGTGTGTGGGGCGGCTGATTGAGAAACGGCATCGCGAAGGGCGCGCGGAGGCGGCGAAGGAGATGCTGCTCCCGTCCTGTTCCCTCCTGCCTCCAATCCTGGATGAGCAGGAGCAATGTGCATATGTGTGCGCGTCTCCTCCGGGGGATGTGGGTGGGTGGAAAAGAATGTGTCACCTCCACCTCGTGGCGGACATTGTCAAGGGATGGATTTTTAATATCATTTTGAAGAAGTCTTAAAACTTTATCCCCTCGCACGCCATCGCTGAATCGCCAGCCCAAAATACGCGAAAAGTTTTTCCTCGAAGTTTTCCACGTGCTTTTCTAGTTGGGGGGCGAATTTCAACAAGAAAAGTTAACATTTTATTAATTTATCTGCCATTCGCAGTCTCGGTTATTGTTGGAAAGCAAGACAATAAGTTGCGATTCAATTAAATTTAATTGAAGCACACGTAAAATATGTCGGTGGCATTAATTGCAAATTATAATCAATTTGCATTCGATATTCTTTAATGGCGGTGCTATCTCGCTCGATTATTCGATATCGAATAACAATCCATTTAAAATATATGATATCGTATTAACAGTACAGAGCGCGCGCGGACGTAGACGCAATATGATTCCTGATTTCATGCGCTCACAAATGAATTTCATAAAATTCCCTTGCATTTTAACCAGTGCTTCTCAACTTTAACAATGAAAACACAGTTTTTATTCATCCCATTCATAAATTCATCCTTCACAGAATAAATGAAAGAAAATATTAAATTTTGCAACCCCCAAACTTAATTGATTAAAAAATTTCATTCCCATCTTCTTTGCAGTGAAATTTTCTTCATCAAATACCCAAAAATTCAAGATATTTGCCCCCCATTTGTTGGGAAGCACTGAACCAAACCATACAAAGTATTCACTGCACTTGTATTCATATTAGCATTCAGAAATCAAATCCGTTTGCAACCTGGGTGCAATGCAAAGTGTAAACACCCAGCCACTAGGTGAACCGTAGGAGGCAGCCGCATTCCCTCCGACATAAATTACAAAAATTAATTGCATGATCATTGTCGAGGAGTACTTCCATGCCGATTTGTTACCGCATACACCCCAGCGCAAAAACTCCAGCGCGAAAAGTGCTTGAAAGTGCGAATAAGTAACAATAATTGCTTATTGCTCACATTTCGCATGCGTGCGTACGCAGTCCCACCTCGTGGGATAACGAATGCGACGTGTTATTTATGCAGCTAATAGCGCCGCGTCTTAATTATTCGTTTTGCGCTTGTTAAATTATGCATACGCGCATAACTTACAAGGCACCGTTTGATATGGCGCGTCTTGTGCGCGTCCACGGGGGGTTGTTAATTAGATATGTCAGGACACATGTAGTCCTGCTGTTCGCGACGCGTCTCCTCTTGCACGCGAAATCGTTGAAGGCGTTGGCGAAGATGTGCGCGCCAAGTTTTCTCGCCTTGCTCGAGGATATTGCCCGTTTGGGAATTGTTGGATTCCTGCGCCTCATGAGACTGCGAGGGCAATTCATACGGTTAATTTCTGAAATTAAACAGTCGGATTTTTTGCGTTTCCATGCACACCATGGAACTTCTTGTGATTATCTACTTGGATTCCAAATTCAAGTCTGGAATTCATTTCTAAGATGCTCACTAGAAACCCCAAGTCGTTATCCTTTATCCGCTATTAATTACAAACTTAGACAAATCATATTCAAAGCTTTAAGTAGATTGCAACATTAACTAATTAATTTTTGTTGTTTCAGATGGTTACAACGAGGCTCAATGTTCGTTGTCTCACAAGAACAATTCCAGAAGTTGATGTGCGGCGATTGCGACGGTTGGAGGGGTGAAACCCTTCTGGATTTGGGTGCTGGAGACGGCGAAGTGACCGCCCAAATGGCCCCCGCATTCCGCCAGGTTTACGTTACGGAGGTGTCGAAGACCATGCAGAATTTATTGCGTCGTCGCGGATATCAGTAAGTTCCCGCAACGAGCAACAAACACGAATACGCCATTAGTATTTCTCGCGGATTTTATTGTTTGTTGTTCGAGCCTCTCGGTCCTCATTCGCATTCCCATTTTCCTATTAATTTATAACCGGCGGACGCTGCGCGTTCGTTATTCGATATCGACGAGTGCTATTTGCGTTGGCAATGAATCGAACCATCCACAAGCCACCACAAACAAACTACAAGAACCAACCCGTGCTTGTAATTGCATTTGTTGTCTTAGTTTCTGCACGCTGCGCCGGAATTACGACGCTTGAATATTCATAAACTTTCGCTTTTATAGAATTAATAACTATATTTCTTCGCGTTGCCTCCGGCGCGCCGATAACTAATGATTGGATAATTAAGATACCGAAGCTGGGTGCCATTTATTAGCCACACAGCTCGTAAAATTTCACAAAAAATGACCATTCATTACGCTCGCGTTTCATTCACTCCTCGTGCGCATTTTGATTTAGGGCTTCCATTTCATATGCGAACTTCCAGCAAACCTTGTTAGTCGCTTTCAATTAAACCTATCGAATCCAATCGTCTTGCTGCAAATTAAACGCGCGTATAATTTCCCCAACTATCTTATCAAAATTAGTGGACACGACGTGGCGCGTTGAATTTGTTTCGCGCTTATAAATGCACGACGACAATAAAACTTTATGTCCCGCTTGAGATTCGGGTGCACGTCTCGCCTGCATCCCACAAAACGTGGAGAAGACGGGGACAACTCGTTTTCTTCGAGCCAATCCGACTAAGTAACATTTCTTAATTAACTTTGCACTTAGTTTTATGAGGCTAGTTTTATTGCAGCGTGCAACTCAATTAACAATCCGACATTAAACGGCTTTAATTACCCCGAGATGCACCTTCGATAACAATCAATGCATCTCTCGGGTGTCTTCAGCTCGATGAGCAATTTACAGTTTTAGGTGTCACCATGCAGCAACTTCCAATTGCTTTATTTATAGGCGAGCCACGCGTAATTTATTGTTCATTTTATTCTACACGGATATACAATTTCCTCCTTTGCTCATAAAATCCTTAATCCCTCAGAGAAATACATTTACGAATGACGGACAGACGCGCAAAATTATAATAAACTCTTCGTTGTTTTTATTTGTTGCTTGCGATGATAATGCTCAAAATTTATTTGCAGATTACTGGATATTGACAAATGGAATCTCGACCTGAAGTACGACGTGATTTCGTGTTTGAATCTCTTGGATCGGTGCGACAAGCCCATCGAGCTCTTGGAGCAGATGCGTGCTGCATTGAATCCCGGGGGCTTCGTGCTCGTAGCCCTGGTTTTACCGTTCTCCCCGTACGTTGAATCAGGTAATTAATTCCGTTAATTTACGAGCTATAAATTTGCATGCAGGTATGCACACAGAAAAAGAGACTCGACTGCGAGCCGAGAGAACATGGGGAATCGAACGCAAAATAATGACTTTTTGCATTCCAAGATATGCGCGAACTTTACAGCATTCTATTATCATAAAGGCGTCTTCAATTTATTTCTGCGCACTTTTTCGCACCTTATTATTAATCGTTAACAGCCGTGCCAATAACTGGACGTGTTATTGCTTATTGGACGGCTTGTTTCGCTGACTGCTTTGAATATCAATGAATAGTCGATTGGTTGTTGTGTTATTAGCTACTGGTGATTACTTGTCAACGATGGCAAATTGAATTTACTCGGTAATTCAACTGTTAATTACAATGCTTTCAATTAGGTTCAGCTGATCATAAGCCAGCACAGTGGATGCCCATCGTTGGACTCTGCTTTGAAGAACAAGTCGTCAGTTTCGTCCAAAATGTCGTTGTGCCTGCTGGATTTGAAGTCCTCAGATGGAGTCGTGTTCCTTATTTATGCGAGGGCGATCTGAGGCAATCCTACTACTGGTTGGACGATTCGATTTTCGTCCTGACTCCACGACCAACGCTCTGATGCATTTCCTGTTCAATTCTCAGGTAACTTTACAAAATCTACAAATATTTTCGTAATTACTTTAACCCCTATTTAATATGGATATTTACAAACCTTACTTTCGCGTTTTTTGTACAAGAATCTTTATACATGATTTGAAACAATGAACTTGGTTGCCAAAGAAATCTAGATTGAGCATACAGAGTAATATCATTAATCCAGAAGGTATCCTAATTAACCAAAACTCCTAATAATTTTTGAAATTTATTAATGATTATCAGCCCTATATGCAACTTAATACAACAAAGATGATTACTTTAGTAGGGACATGACACTAGACTTTCATAATATTGATTTATACATTTCTTTAGTGTCCAGAGTCAGCTGGTTGATCCTTGTCCTTGTATCCCAATTGGTCTTCAGGCAAGTGAGGCCAGAAGCCTGGTTTGCTGATAGGATCAATTGCATCACCTGGGAAGGCATCCTTGTAATCCTCCATGGTCATTTGATCATAAGGAATAAGTGATGCCAAATGTGCCAACTGCTTCTTGTAACTGCAAATCGCACAAGTAAGTAACAGTCACTTTTTACTAATTTGTGTGGAAAAAGGTTCCAAATACTTACTCATCAATGCGGGTATTAGATTCAGACTTGAACTTTTGCACATCACCCTGAATTTCCTTTTCGAGTGAATCAAGTTGTCCAGTAAGTGGGTTTGGTGGGTATGGAATAGACATTGATTCGTACTGCTTCTGGAATTCATCAACCATGCCAGGGACGGGCACCTTGTTCTTGTAGAAAGTCCAGTCGATTTTGGGGGCATGTTCGGGGTAGGCAGTCACGCTAAAGTCCAAATTCAAGCATTGAGTGATTACATAAATGATAGAAGTAGAGAAATCTTACCGACGCATGTACGTGTCGTGCTTCGCCTTGAATGCGGAGAACAGCACCTTTTGGTGTTCAGGAACACGTTCGGCCAATTGGGCCCAGTTAATAGCCGATTGAGCGATCCTTTTCGCTGCCATTTTCACGTAATTATGCCCAAATTTCAACAGCAAATGCGAATGATATCAATGCACTCACCAAGGACACTTGGCAACTTGACAGCAATGCGGTTATGTAATTTTTGACAACAGATATATACTTCCCAACTTACACCCAACTTGTACTCGCACGCTATCTTTGATACTTTTTGCAGTTATAATTGCAATTTCTATTGGAAATTATCAGAAAACATACTGAATATCTTTACTCACTAATAAGAAAACCATTTAATTGAAACAGAATACAATATTTACGTACCTATCATATTTCTATGGCTGCTAAATGCACATGTGTTGATGGCGCATGATCATTCTTTGCCGGGTAAAAATTTCTATGCAAGGTGCTTCATGAATTTAGTAATTTTTGGATATTGTTAAGCTTAAATATAGTTTTCAATGAGTGTTATCAACTGATATTGAAATTTGGGACTTACAGTTACGTGGGAATAATTTCCTACAAGGTATTAAGACTTTAAATTATTGATTTCACACAGCTGTACAATCCTAACCCCACTTAATTTGCAATTATTCTACCGATTCTTATTAGAGTTTTCGATTTCAGTGCACATTCTTCAAAATGGCAGAGAATCAACCAGAAAAGCGGAAGCACATGTCCTGTGGACTGCAAATCAATAACCCCATGAATTTGCAACAAACACTTCATGCAGTAACTGCAGATGGATATCACTTCATGGTCACGAACTTGATTCATCCATTTAATGCAAGGAATCTCCAACAAGAAAAACCATTGATAATTGGTCGAACAGATAGGGTGTTGAACTCCAGAGACTGGGAAAGACTAATTGTGGGTAGATTATCCAGAACCTTTGATGTAGACAATGAAATTGAGTACATCAGGGAACATGAGAAAAAACTACTGAAACAGGAATTGGCATTTGCAAGTCATCTTGTTCTGCCTGCAATTATCATTACATTGTCTGACAATGGGAATAGAAATCTGGCTCATATACTCTACAATAAGATTCAACCTGGTTGTTCCTTTCAAACATGGGTACAATTGGGCATGGTCAGAAAGAAATCTCCATTGTGGGAGGGAGATAGTGAGACTGTGGGCTGCACCTGGGAAATTTGGAATGACTTCAGGAGACTTGCAAATTATGATAAGAAAATAGGTTTGGCATTGGAACTACCACATCTCAACAACATTCCAAATACATTGGAGCTGGATCGCTGGTGTGCTGAACCAGTGAAAGCCCTTGTTATTCACACCAGCCAGTTCATTGCAAATCCACACAATCAACCAGTATTGCCAAGAGTGCATCAGGAGATCATCAAACGTTTCATGGCATTTGATGTGCAATATATAATTGAGGGTCCAGCAAATAGGTTTACTTATCAACAATATTATAGTTACATTAATTATTTGGGAAAGAAACTTTACAACAGTTCAGTTCTAGGAGAATTTTCCATGGGGTATGTAAAAGATATTCAAGTAAAGACATAAAAACTAATTTTCTATTTGTTTACAGCTGTGAAGACTACTTGCAAAACCCATTGCAGCCACTCTCCGAGCATTTAGAAACCACCGTGTATGAGATCTTCGAGAGGGATCCGATTAAATACGCCGAATATCAGAACGCCATTAGAGCAGCACTGGAAGACATGCCAATTATGATGGAGTATGTGGTCATAATGGTGGTTGGCGCTGGTCGTGGACCTCTAGTGCAAGCTGCACTGAATGCTTCTTATCTCACAGAGCGCAAAGTTCGTGTCTATGCTGTGGAAAAGAATCCCTACGCCATTAACACTCTTGAAGAACGAATCCAGAATGAATGGAAAGGACAGGTGACTTTGATTCATCAAGATATGCGCATTTGTCGACCACCTGAAGATGCAGATATTTTGGTATCGGAATTGCTGGGTTCGTTTGGAGATAATGAATTATCTCCTGAGTGTTTGGATGGAGCACAACGTTTTTTGAAGCCAACTGGGATCTCAATTCCGGAATCGTATACCTCTTATTTGGCACCTCTGCAGAGTACAAAGCTGCATAACGAAATAATGAACACCAGGACGATGGATTCTACGCTTCAGAAGATGTATGAGACGCCGTATGTTGTGCATTTTGTTAATGCTTATCAAATTGCACCTTCTAAGGTAAATTTTTATAATTTTCTCCAAAAAAATCTTTGCGCTGGTTATGAATTTTAAACCACTATTTAAACGCAACAAAATTGATGTATTCTAATGTGTGGTAAATATTTTAGGCCTTATTTACATTTAAACATCCAAATTGGGATGAACCCATCGTCAACGAGCGAATAACAACATTAAAGTTCAGAGCACAACAAAATTGCGTCCTTACTGGATTTGCAGGCTACTTTGAAACAGTCCTCTACAAGAACATCATGCTCAGCACAAATCCGCAGACTTATTCTGCAAATATGATCAGCTGGTTTCCAATTTTATTTCCATTAAGTGTAAGTTGGAAAAATCTTCCTAAAGTCCACATCGCGTGTTTGCACACGGCATTGAACTTTAGGACGAACTTATTGATGTTTTCTATCATGTATATTTTAACATTGTTTCGTTTATGAAATAGGGCCCTATACAAATTACAAAGGACGACATAATCGATGTGACCTTCTGGCGCAGTGAGAGCGACGAAAAGGTCTGGTACGAATGGTGCCTGAACTCGCCTCAGCGAAGCAGCATTTACAACGTGAACGGGCGCTCATACTTCATCAAAAAATGACATAGATGCTGCCAAAAGACAGGTGACACAACAATTTTTTGATCGCAATGTGCGCTGACGGAGCACGAAGGCGACACATGCCCGTTGTCAAAAATTTACATTAAGAAACCAATTCAAAATCAAATGTCTTTACCCAAATTATATTTCAACATTATCTGTCCACCATGCCGAGCGGTGTATCTGCTCGCGCGCATGCTCGATATAAAATTGGAGTACGAAGAAGTGGATATCCTCACGAAGAACTACATGAAGAAGCTCGCGAAGGTGATGCCCAAGCACACATCGATCAGGTCGGAAATTAAAGCGAGCGTGTTTGCGTTTTTTGGTTGTAGGTAAACAGCCGGCATACGATACCCGTGCTGAACGACAACGGATTCATTTTAACTGATAGTCATGCGATCGCTCCGTATTTGGTGCAGAAGTTCACCGGAAATCGAAGCATGTACCCAGAGGACTTGCAAAAACGAGCCACCATCGATCAGTACTTGCACTATGATTCTGGAGTCCTGTATCCTATTTTATATCAAACAATTGTAATGACCATTCTGAACCAACTTAGGGACAATTGCTAACGCATTATTACCTGTTCCAGTCACCTATTTTGTTTCGGAATCAGTTTGGTCTAACTGTCTCGAACGTTTCGCGCATACAAGAAAACTACGGGCATTTGAACAATCTACTCAACAATCAGCAATGGCTAATGGGTGATATGATAACGATCGCGGACTTGTCGTGCCTGTCGACCATGTCCACATTGGACATGTTGTATCCCATCGATGGGAAGACCTATCCGAATCTGCTGGCCTTCCTGCAGCGTTGCGAGAAGCTGCCGTTTTACGGAGAATGCAATCTGGCTGGTTTAAGCAAGCTCGCGCAGGTAATTCAAGACAAGATCGTCTCGTACAATGCGAATATGAAGAAACGAACCGATGCGAAAACGTAAACCAACACGAAGATAATATTTTCACATGATTTCATATCGCCCTCATAATCATGAACGTAGATTGCAAACAATAAACAGCTACCCGTAGAGAACCAATCATCCATAAATGATGGTCACATTAATTGTTGTAATATGATTTATTGTGCAAACAATACAAGGTAGCATAGGGCGCAATAATTACTGAAATACTCCAGGGATCTGGAGTAATTACCATAGCTTGTGATTCAGTTCAAACACGGCTAGTACAATCAAGCATTCGGTAGATTTGTATGCCAAACGAAATCGATCCGAATTTGAGCTACGAACGAAAGGCCGAAAATAGCAACAAAGCAACTGGATCGATAAATATTCACACGCCGTTCACTGAAAATGGAAAATTCCCATGCTTGGTGTGATACACGTTAAGGTGAGTGCTTTAAACATCGATTTCGTTTGCCTAAACGCTTTGCTTATTCATCTTCTTTTGCTTCTTCAGTTTCCTCGCCAGCATTTGCAACGCTTTCGTAGAATGCTTTGAATTCGTCCAAGCCAGCCACATTCGCTTCGTAGTAGGGTAGCTCCTGGATGCGTCCCAGCCATTCCAGGAGTTTCGGAAAGGATTCCTCCTCCACAGGAATCGGGATGTTGAGTGATGTCACCGAAGGAATCAGTGCAAGATCAGCTAACGTAGTGTCGTCTCCAACCATCCATTCACGATTTCCGAGGAATTTCTCCAAGGTACTGTAACTATCTTTTACTTTGTCGCTAATTTCTTCCGGGATTTCCGTCTCACCGCTGAAGAATAAGCGCTGAAACGTTAATATTTACAATTTGATATTTCCTTTTCACGGTTTCTTTACCGCTAGTTGTCCAATTATGGATTGCATAGTGCCGCAATTGTAGAATAGGCGATGGTTAATTAAGCCTCTTGTTTGCGCATCTTCAGGATACAATTGCGCGATGTTTTCTTCATTGCCAAATTTCGTAACTAGATAAATTAGTATCGCATTGCTGTCCACCAGCACAAAATCTTCCTCTTCAAGTGTAGGAACAGTATGTTGGGGGTTTTTCTAAGTTGTTGAAATTCTTAAGTCTTGAGTTTATGTAACTTATGTTGCAATGAACTTACCTCTAGATATTCCTCGCTTTGCAATTCTTCTCGAGTAACATCTTTATATTCAATCTCCAATTCAAGTGCCTTTGCTGTTAGGAAAACTGCCCTGCATGGCGGGCTCATTTCTTTTTTGTAAATTGTTAGGGCCATTGCGAATGGAAGGAACTTTCGTTATGTTAATTCGAGAGATGCTTACGCGTTGCTTGTCGCTCGATATCTGAATAGGGAACGTTATGGTCATTACTGAAATATTCAGTGGCTTATACGCAGACCTGAAAAATTGATTTACCATAATACCCTTGTATGGAAACAAGTAACGACAATTTGTGAAATGTAGACGTGACAAGACTTTTCAACACGCGAAATCGTTCGAATATTCGTCACGCAACGGTCAACTTTTAGTACTATCAGATAGTTTATTAGATTTTATAAAGATTTCAATGATTAGTTTTACAAAAAATCGGTCATGTCAAGAAAGATGCACATTAATTATGTACTCTGAGATGATTTACCATTGCACTTTAATGTTTTCTTATTGTTTAAAAGTTAATATGTTGGATAGTACTAGTGTTGATCGAACCTTAGGCAACCCAGAGAACAGAGAGCGCTCAAGGTCGTTCAAAGCATGCACTATTTCAAGATTGCTCCGTATCGGCCATTACAAAAGGCGGCAAGTATTCTTCGATAAACAAGCTGAATAACACGATGCATGATTTGTACGTATCCAGTTATTTTGCTGTAGTAAACATTGTTGTTTTGCTTGAGCAGCGTTGAACCTGTTTTGTAATAACACATTACTGTCTTTACATGATTGGCGCCGAAACATCGTTAATGACTTAAGGTAAGCAAACGAAATTGTATTATGTATCGAGGTGATCGCTTCCACCGTCCGTTTCGTGGATTCACAACCACGAGGCGATATTACGAACCTCAGACTCATGAGGGTTACTCGAAACATCGCTATACAGTCGATCACAGAAGGTGGAGTCCAGTTAGTGAGGAAAAGTATGGGTTCAAGCATGAGAAACAGGCATTCCGAAGCACACATTCAGGGAGATTTTTCCACAAGGCGAAACGCCAGAGGCACAGCAGATGGGAACCGCGTTCGCGGTCACGAAGTGGCAGTCCCAGTCGTTCACCATCGCCACGGAGAAGCAGGGACAAGCAGAATAGTATTTGGTCTTCCAGAGAGCTTTCGCACAGTTACAAACCAAAAGACTATGATAAGGAAGTTCCTGAGAGAGAAGCAACTGATACAGAAGACATGGATAATGTAGATCTACCGGATTTTGAAGAGTATGGAGAGAGGCATAAAAAATCATGGCATAATGGATCCAGGGGCCGGCATACACATCATAACAAGCATGAAAGGAGAGGCCGTCGATATGAAAATGTAGACCTTAGGGAATTGATAAAGGGAAGGGAAGAACAGAAGAGCCCTAGATTTGATTCATCACGTGATAGGTATTCAGACATATTTGATGAAAGTGATTTTGAGAAGAACAATGAGGAAGAGCATGATGATTCTGAACATTGGAAGGAGCAACCTGATAGAACAGAGCGAACACCATCATCAAGCAGCATTAAAGTAACACTCCAGCGTCACGGGAAAATCGTAACACAGCATTCATCACAACATTCAGACGACGACACAGATCCGGGTATCTTCAGCTCATCGAAAGATGAGCAAACGGAATTACCGGTATTTGATGGCATCGATCCAGACCTTACACCAAGACAGTTTGTAAAAATTATTGATAAACTGGGCGATAAGTATGGATGGCAGAGTGACGATCGAAAGTGCCAAATGGCTGGAAAATTGCAAGGAGCACCAAAGGAATGGTTACTCAAAGATGATCTGATGAATGAATCCTGGGAAAAGATTAAGAGTCAATTCATTAAAGTACATCCAACAGATATGGACTATTACCACTTGCTGAAAAAGATGCTGGATCGAAATATGCATGATCACGAATCATTTAGCAACTATTTTACATTTAAGACGATGCTTATGAACGCGGTGGGCATTTCTGGAGGGCGACGAGCAGTCTCGTGCCTTATTGGAGGACTTCGCAGTCAATCATTGCAAAACGAATGCTACAATGAAAACTTTCCAACACCAGATGCGTTGTATAATTATCTCACAAGTAGAACACCTTCGGAAAATTCTCGATCGAGATCACATTCAAAAGGAGAAGGCAAATCTTTGAGAGGCGAATCAGGTATTAGCGACTTGCCACCCAGAGAAGTGGATAGAACCACAAATTCAATGGTCCGTACCAATTACGATTCCAAACATCTAATCAGCGTGAAAATTAACAGTAATACTTTGGACGCATACAACGATATGCTTGCGGTATCTCTAACGATGAAGGAAGAAACAGCGAAGTCGCTGCGCTTGGAATTTCGGGAACGTCGTACTACAGTAATTGGATTTCGCGGGGTACCCGTCATGGCTTTGGGGGACTGCAAGAGTCGCTTTGCTGTGGACCAAGTAACAGTCAACGCGAAGATCTTCATCGTGCCGAACGTCAGCCAGGAAATGCCGGTGGTCATTGGGCAAAATTTCAGGGATTACGAGCAAATCAAGTACACTGAGCACCAGAATTCAATCAGCTTTCAATCAAGGGAGTAATACAATTACGGCGTACAAATGGAATGATTTTATTCAAATGATTTTTCACACCTATTTTCCCAAATGGAACCAATAGCAGTGCCATGGATGATGACATCCTACCCTGCTCTCATGTGTATAAAGTAGCATGTAATTTTTTGTAATACTTGTTGATACAAGTAAACCAATTTGAATTGTTCAACTTTGTGTTTGCTATATCAGTAAGTAGTTGTATTTCAAAAATATTAATTCCATTCAAATCTGTGCTTAAATATCATCCTGCAGTTGATTTCCCATCAACTGAACTTTCTCCCCGGGTTTAAATGCTGGCATTCCAAGATACGGACACGTTGCACAACGAAAGGCGTCGCCCAAATAGCACTGAATATGAAACACATGTATAAAAATCAATGATATCATGGTTGAAATAGAGAGTATTAACTTACACTTCCACATGAAGATTTTGGTGCATTTGTAGTATCAATAATAGCTCCCTTTTCAGCTTGAAGCTCTTCAGCTAAACCACAGGAGCAGTCTTTACATGCCTTACGTTTTCCAGTTGTGCCACAAACTAAGGAAGTAAATTAGCACATGAAGTAACTGCATATAATAAAATAAATACCTTTTAATGATTCCACTGTTGGTTTCTTTAAGTCATCCTCATCTAGTAGGTTGTCTGGGTCAATGGTATCTGTATCATCATCATCAATTTTCCACACAGCTGTTTTGGGCTTTGTGAGTGATATCTTTGCAGAGGAGCCAATTTTATAATTTGGCTTCTCACATTTGTAAAGGCCTTCTTCAAGCATAGAAATCTTTGTGAATCCATTTGTTTTTAAGGTAAAATCCAGATTATTTGTTGACTCTGTTTGATAGATGATTAGGTTGCCTCCAGCTTTTATTGCATTGAAAATTGATGAAAGGCCTGATTCAATTGTATTTCTAGTTGTAATTATAACATCATACAGTTCCTTGGCTGAAATTGCATCAATTGTAAATATATCAACACAGATTCATTGTATTCAACTACCTTCAATATTTCCAGAATCAGCAAAGGTAATATTTGTTGTAATGGGGCAGAATGATTTTAGCTTGTTTCTTTGAGCTTCATCCCCACAAATTATAAGAACTTGGCCAGCGGCACTTACGCAATCCATGTTTATCGCACAAAAAAGTCGAATGAAAGTGTCGAACAAATCTTGAGTTGATAATTTGAGGTGTTCGTTCTAGAATGATTCGTTTTCTAGACTTAACCTTATTTATACTTTTCGATTGTCGATTAAATTTACTGTGATCTCATTGTACAACAAATTCCTTGTAATAAGTAAACGATACGTTGATTTAATTGCATTTTAATGATGAAACTGTTTTTTCTATTTCAGAGTTTCTTGTATGGCGAGAATAATATTTGTGAATACCTGCCTACTAGTTCAACATCTTCACCAAAGTACAGTTATTGTATTTGGTAAGTCTAACATTATTACTTTATCTATTCTTGGTTCATTAAGTTAATTGCCCAGTACTTTCTCATGTCATGATATAAATATTTGATTCGGCAAATGCAGTGTAATCAATTATCTAATTATTTTCATTGTTTCAGAATATTCGTAATGCTCCACAAATTGATGGAATTTCAAGCAGCGATGGTTATTTGGAAAGCTTGTCAAGTAGGATGCACTGCTGCATTGTCATCACGCTAACATATCGATAAGGGATTTATATTCAGCAATTATCAATAATTTCAAAACTCTGTGGGACAAATTTGCTTTTCTTATTGTGTAACATATGAAAGAACAAGACTTATCTCTTTTGCTTGTTTCAGATACCATTAGGACGGTTTCGCGTATCATTCCAATATCATAAGTCATCATTCACCTTTAGCTGATTGAACATTCATCTGGAGAGGCAGTACAATACTCAGCGAGTTTGTGAACGCGTTGGCATCTTCAATGCATGCACATTTGTGAATACAATTGTGCCGTAGGTAGAGCCATCTCAGCCGTTCATTTTGGCGATCCAATGGGACTGAGAGTCGGGAATGCGTGCGCGGTTTGCTCGCGGCAAAAAAACCGGATAGCTGTTAAATTTCGTAAGTGGATAGTGCGTTCATATTCCTTACATTTGCAGATAGGGCTGTCTGCAGTTCGAACAAGTCAAGTCCAGAGGGCTCCATCCTGAGGGCTTATCCTCTCAATTAATGTCGCCCGTCATCCCATTATCCGAGAGCCGGATATCAAGGTCAGTTGTATGTATTTCTGCTAGCTTTGCCATACGTATTAAGAAACCTCATCAAGGCGCCGTTTTCTTATTTTAGAATCTTCCATGTTTTCTGGCACAATTTCAAGCTGCCAGTGATGTTTGGGTAGCATCTCCACGTAGTATGGGCTTCAGCAGCAGTCTCGTCACGTATTATTTAACGATCTATTTCAATAAAGACAATATATTATTATGTATGCCAACTTCCATGTTTTTGTGGAGTCTACTTGACAATTGGGGAGCTTCAAGCTGCCAGGTAAATTTGGAAATCATGTGCAAACATGTACATGTACCAAAGACTGTAGTCGTGGAAAAATTTGCAAAAATGGCAACAATCTTTAGAGTTGAATAACTCGAAAAGTAATGGGACTTTTTCACTGATTTTTTTTTTGCGTTTCATTCAGAATTAGGTTCTAAATGTTTCTAGCAACATTTCCTGAAAATCCTGAAACTTTTTTGAACACGTGCAAAAATGAACCAAAGACTATAGTCTGAAAAATTTGCAAAAATGGCAACAATCTTTAAAGTTGAATAACTCGAAAAGTAATGGGAATTTTTCACTGATTTTTTTGCGTTTCATTCAGAATTAGCTGCCAAATGTTTCTAGCAGCATTTCCTGAAAATCCTGAAACTTTTTTGAAAATGTGCAAAAATGTACCAAAGGCTATAGTCTTTGAAAAATTTGCAAAAATGACAACAATCTGTAAAGTTGAATAATTCGAAAAGTAATGGGACTTTTTCACTGATTTTTTTTGCGTTTCATTCAGAAT
>JARJDZ010000526.1:0-11370 GCA_030264555.1 Aleochara sp. GC000083
TGAGAGCAAACAACAAATAAATTAATGAAACAAAAAATAGATAAATAAACATTGAGTACAAATTTAGATACTTCTATTGTTAACAAATCAGAGGAAATTTTTTTATAACCAAATAATTCATAAAAATTTCCAAATATAAAACATGATAGTGATAACAAACAAATCCCCCTTTTCAAATTTTCCACTTTCAGACACTATCAGATCAGCTCTTTGATTGAGTTGTTAGATATGAGTATTTAGAGTGAGGGTGCATTTTTCATTAGCCATCAGGCACATGGATAAAATAGTATGGTAGAATATGTGGGTGGAGGTTGTGTATACAGAATTCGGTGTCCAAATGTTGCCATGAATCCGTCAATCAATCAAAATCAAAATAGGAACCCAAAATTTCGTTGGTAAAAGATAGATAAGGATCTTGATAACTCTAAAAAAGGGGTTGATAAGTAAATAAATGCTGAAGATTTTTCTAACAAAGCAAAATGTATTTCAGAATGGGACTTGATAATTGGGGTTAGGTATATTTCAAAATGTTAAGTTCGTCACAAATTTAGAAATCGCGAAATTGCTACGAAAATTTTTAGTAAAAAAAGCAAAAAAAAAAAACAAAATTTCAAGACAGTTAAAGATAATTTGTTGAGTGAGAATATAATGTCATCAATAATAAAGTCATTTTTAACACCTTTGATAAACGATATATTAGACCACGACATCACAAAATACAAAATTGTTATCATAATTTCTGATGTGACATATTAAAGAATAGTGGTAGTAAATTTAATAGAGTCATATTTATCAAATTTTAAATAATTTGAATCATAGTAATCAACACCTTAAGTCGGGAATAAAATTTTAATATTTATTTAATATTTTTGTGTTTTTATATTAAAATACATCATTGGTTTTTTATAGATAATATATAAGTTAATCACCAACAATCTTATACTTTTTGAGAGAAATTGTAAGAATTAACTTGTTACAAAAAAATAACATTTTGTTATAGAAGTACCTAATCTTCAACAACAGTTCAAACCCACCGGAAATATTTATTATAACAGTTGAAACCTCTTTTGTTACAGGAACAATCCAGACTTTAATGTGCATTCGATATTAATAAATAATATTTTTTTAATCTGTATCATCAAATATTACTTGATTATGTAATAAAAATCTTATATCTTTATCATTAATATTTTCTTATTTGTTTAATGGTGACTTTCATAAACAAATGGATATTTCGAATCTGTGTACATATTTTCTCCCAAAATCTCTGCTTTTCTTCGAAATTGTTTATCTCGAAATAATAGAAATATATATTTTTCTATTCGACTCATGCAAATATTTATTTAAGGCCATAGAACCCTCAATGCATGAACGTATGTTATGTTTGGTAAAAGATGGAGTAAAGACAAATATTTATTTAGATCGCGCAGGAAGAACCAAGAAAAATAACACAAATAGGGAAACACTTTCTATTATTATTACTGTTCAGATTTTCAATATTATCAATAAAGAATTCCATGAGGGAAATGATAAAACTCATACTCAATTCATTTTTTGTAAATACTGCAATATTTGTAATTTTCTTTCAANAGGGAAACACTTCCTATTATTATTACTGTTCAGATTTTCAATATTATCAATAAAGAATTCCATGAGGGAAATGATAAAACTCATACTCAATTCATTTTTTGTAAATACTGCAATATTTGCAATTTTCTTTCAATGTTTTTCGGAAATTTTAAATTAAATATACCTCCCAAATTATAAAATTTTCAAAAATTCAAACAAGACAAATTGTAAACAAAGAAATATGAAAATAAATTGGATGAAAAATAAAAAATAAGACGAATCAGATCAAAGAAATACAAGAAAAAAACGTAACACTCGCATCTTTTCCATCTAGCAATTTCGTTATAAATTTCAACATTGTCCTTTTTATCGTCCAGGATCCTTTTCCCGAGGGCAGAACCAGCGAACCGAGGACAATCGTAAAAAGAAACCGAAAAAAGAAGATAGCCTTCCGCATTGCATCATTCCACATGCGATTCTTTGGTCTCTACAGAGTTTTCAAACATTTCCCTTTTCAATATAATATGAAGCTATATCGGACGATAAAGGGAAACCGTTCAATTTTATCAATAAAATTTTTCATTTTCTTACGGTGGTGATAACGTATGTAGATTAAAAGTAGTAAAACTCACCGAGATAATAATAATCTTGTGAATGTTGATGGTATGTTAGTAGAATTATTGACTCACCTGAAACAATAAAACAAAATTGTTAAATATTTTTCCCAAAAAAACAAAAAAAACTTATAGATAAACGAGTTGCAAATATAATCTAGATTTCTTATATGTAATTCAGTTCTTAATAATTGTAATTTTTATTTGGTAAATATAATTGTAAAAGCATAAACTTAATATCAGAAACAGCTAAATGTATTTCAAAATAGACAAATGTAATTGAGAATAAATCAAATGAAATTCAGAAGAGTTAAAATTCAAATCAGGATAATGCCCCTTTTTGTTAAATAAAAATTTATTTTTATAGGTAAATTATATGTTCATAACATCAGAATATTGACATTATTAATGCAGAAGTAATTATCACTCAATTTATAAATGCTATTATATCAATTTCAATGAATTCTGAGTTACATGCAATTCTTTCTGAATTTCATATGACAATTTCTGATTACATTTCATGAATCGAAATTTTATTTATACAGCATTCTGAATAAAAAGTATCGTTTTCTAGAGTACAATTTATAGATTAAAAATTCATTTTATACTTTCTAAATTTCATTTCAAATTCGAATTGCATTTTTTAATAGCTATTTCATACACAAAAATTAGAAAATAATAGACTGTGTATATGGAAAATATTTTCATCCTTAAAATGATAATTCAAAAACATCACAAGAAAGAAGAATCATGAATACTAAAAAATCGCTAATAGACCAATAAAAAACAAATTTAACATCCATCTGCAAAAACTTCGTGCTTCCTAAATGAGTGAATGGCTGAAGACAAATTGTTATTCGAGTGCCCATCATCGTCGTCGTCGTCGTTTCTTTGCTGATTATTATTTTCGCACTTGCAAGAAGAAGAAGAAGGCCAAGCAGCAGGGTGTTGTCAACGAGGCGTACAACTCAATTTGCAAGTAATTACGTCATTCACTCACTCCGCGTACTGAGTCGTCCTTTGCATTATATTATATCGCTGTCAAGCTGCGAGACGCTGACAAATTTGCTTGTTCCATCCATCCTTCCGGGATGGCTGAGGAACACTTCGCGCCCGCTTTTATATCATCAGGACACTTCCGCGTCGAGCAGGACCATTATGGGTCGGCTTGTAAAGAGAGACAGGCCAATGATGTTTTGCAAGGATGTTCATAAGTTGCAGAGGCGTGAAATTGCACCATTATTTACCTGTGATATAGTGCAATTTCCAACATTTTTGGGATGTTTTTTTGATGAAACTGATGAGATTTCAAAAAGTTTGCAGAAATTGTGCACACATTTTGTGGGCTTTTTTCTTTTAATTGAATTATTCGTTGAAATAAGAGACATATAAATAAATAATAGTTTTATCTTACTGGAGCGTATAATATTGCATTTCTTATGAGTGTTTTTAGTGACAAAAATTGAATATTTTTCACTTGTCAAATCAGTGACGTACATTTTTCGACAAGTGGAAAAAATGAATACCTTTTTTTTCTACAAGTGGGAGAAATGAATGACTTCTTACAAAATAAAGTGCTATTGTTACTAAGGTATCAAGATTTTAAGGTTTGGCAAACATAATCATAATGTGCCAGCTGAAACGAAAATCTGACGATTTAATTGTGACATTTGAAATGTCATATCAAAAATTGTGGAAGTAATTTTGGATTTTCTTGCTTCTTGGATCATTGTATCAACTTTTCTCCAGTAAGATAAAATGTCACTTATTGCACGTGTGCAAAATGCCATAATAAACTTATTATATCTCTTATTTAGATGTGCAAAAGGATACTTACCCATTTCATATTTTAGTTATCATAAACCGATTATTTCATTTTTTTGATAAAAGTGCCGCCCCCGATCTTTTCACAACTTCTTCACTCACAATATGTTAAACATCATAGTTTTATTAGTTTATATTCCAAATTTGGTGGAAATCGGTCGAGATGTTTGCGAGAAAATCGCGAAGATAATAAGAAATATCAATCATTACTATTTATAAACATTAATAATTAATGAACAAATTGATTCTTGATATTGCAAATGTCTATATATGTCCATGAATATATAATAAACAATCCTAGAAAATTTGAAAGCATTCGGATCATTCGTTTCGGAGATATTGATGAAAATGTAAGAAAAGAACTAAATTCGTTTCGAATGAACTTATGAGAATGAAGTCCAGAAAAGAAGTGTTTAGTCAGAAGCAATGATGCACCTGCTATGGAATGCAAATACAATAGCATAAAATACAATAAAATCGAGTAGAATAGATGATATAACAAAATATTACATAACAAGTGAATTTTACCCTCAATGTAAATTCTAATAAGAAAAGTTTTTTCATATAACTCAAGAACTATTTGACCGATTTTGATGATCAAAAAGTCATTTTGAAGTGCATGATTTAGTCTTTCGCTTGTAGGAATTAGATTTTTCAAATCCTCGATTATTGCTTTGTAATTATAAAATCAAATTGCATATCATATAACACATCTCTGTTGAACTTTTCACTTCTATTATATGATGTTAAGCAAACACTTTGTATTTTTATTGTTCAATTAAGAAATTTTAATATTCGTTTTGTCCTGGATGATATTTTACCATGTTTCTGTTGGATAATAAGTTTATTTTCCGATATCCTTAAAATAAAATAGTAAATCAGCAAAATATATTTGACAATTTTAGATTTATGTTTATAATTCAATAATTCTTTATTGTTAGCAATCAATATCTAAATCCTTATATTTCGCATTTTAATTTATTGTTTTTTCTTAGTGATTCAAATACTTTACTTTTCACATAAATGTTCACAATATGAATAAAAAATAATCGAACGTGGCATAATTTTCCAGGAAGCCCTTTAAAAAATGTGACAAACCACAATTAGTACAAAAAACAATCTCTTCTTAAACCCTTTTGTTCTATATTACCTTGTAATTTTTAATCCCATTTGTTAAACCGAAGAAATGAAGAAATAAAAAAACAAAATAAATAGTCTTATTGGGAACACAATTTCTCCCTATTAAAAATTAATAATATTTATTTATTTTGACATTTTTAAAAGATTTCTGTCATTCATCATAAGAAACAAGAAAATATCATTTTCATTATAATTTATTTTTATCCAATAATTTTCTTTATCGTGCTTATTATTTAATTTAAGATTAAAATACCATTCCAGTTTTTTTTCTCTTATTTATTCTACCAATATTTGGTATATATAGTAGAAAAAAAAAGTAGAAGAAATTCGTTAACTTAATTTACAATTTGTGAGAAAATTAAAAATTCTATTTATATTTTAACTTTTCAACCAAAAAATCCTTGAGAAAAATTTGTTTACTAGATTAGTTACTGTAAAAACATATTTTTTGTGTCACATCTTTAAATTCTTTTCTTTTTTGAAAATTATTCTTCTTTTTATTGAGTATCCCATTTTTTAATTTCATTCTTGTATATAGGTGGAAAATCAATAAAGATTATGGATTATTTATTTTTAATCGTGACTGATTTCTCATATAGAAAATATTCAAAAATAAAACAAAGCTATAGAAAATGAAAATCAAAAATTTCTGCAAAAAAAAATAATAATAATCAAGTATAACTTGATGTATTCATGGAAAACTCCTTAGAAAATCACACAAACCACAAAACCGACCAACAAGAAGAAAAACCTTCATCTAAAAAAGGTGAATTTCCCCTTCGTGTGTAATTTCCCTCATAGTTTTTGCGGTTTAACTTTCATTTAAATGCTTCTCGAGTTCAGTTTTCCCGTCATTCGAATGATATGATAAAAAAACCAAAAGAGAGAGAGGAGACAGAGAAAAAGGGAGGAAAATGAAATGAAATGAAAATGCACGAGGTAAACACGCCAATGTATGTTTGCCATCGTTCATCAAGAACGGCACCGAGGAAACAATTGAATTTAAGGGCGGAAAGCATCGCACGTTTTCCGATGGCGTGTCTGCTCCATGGACGAAGAAGCAGCGAGGCAGGCAACCCCTTCGACAGGACAACAAAACACGACCATGCGCCAACGCCACGTCAGCAAGCGAGGTAGACCTGGCAACGTGGCGTGGTGGCTTTCAATTAAAAAACGATAAATCATCCTGCCATTCCGCACTGGTCGTCGTATCCTTCACGAAACGAAAATGGAGGACAAACTATGCCCCCATCACAATGAAAAAAAAAGGACGAAAAACCAAGACGAAAAATCGTGAGATGTGGCAACACCTCAAAATGAAGTTTTGAATTAACGGTTATTTGTTGATCATCACAGAGATACGTCAAGGATAACACATAATGTAATAAAAATCAATGCTGTTATCCTGCCGGTTGGAAAGTGCTGAAGAATCAACAGGATGTGACGTCACTGACAAGTGCAATTGACAGTTGAACAATAAACACCCCTACGCATAAGAAAAAGATTTCTTCGTAGTACAGACACTCAACACCCTCATGGTAATATGTTTCCTCACTTGAATCTCATCTGAATATCCAACAAGGAATCTCATCCTTCACTCGCACAGAAGTCTTCAACTTCTTGAGCGCTTGAATGCCTGTTTGTTTGTGTATGGAGTGTATATGTTCGCTGGGAAATTTGGAATTCTAGAACACGTTCCACAACGCATGGAATTCACATGTTATGCCAAGTTATTATCAATGCACCGAACGATTCCATGAGTTCGTCCTTGACGCGCCAGATGGCGTCACCTCAGAATCCTGAATTCCTTCAAATTGAGGTTAAATACCACATCAACACAATGACATCATTTATACATCTAGACTATCATTGAATTCCAGAAATTCCAAAAATTACAAAAATGATAAGGATTTTTTTTTTCAACTAGGACATAAATTCATCGATTTTTTCAATTCCTGAAAACAGGATGTGCATTGAACATCCTTCTGTCAATAGACTAACGAAGAGCTTCCTGTTCTTCATCGTGAGTTTTCGGGGTGGGAGACATTGAAGGTCGAGGGTGAAGGCTAGAACTTGTAAAGGATAAGAAGAAGATGAAGATGAAGAAGAAGACTCACATCTCGATGAAATGACAAAGATCAGGATTGCATTAGTTTCGGGGAGGAATCCCTCAATGTACATACGACCAGCACAAAGAGTGCATTCGTGGATGAGTGGGTCTAATAGACCAAAAGGAAAACGGGGAGGAATTGTGACCATTCAAGAAGACATGTCCAGGATGGAAGGGCATGTACACAATTAGGAGTCTCATACCAAAATTGGGGGATGCAATTCTTCGAATTTTTTCTGAAGGAATTTGGTCCCATCCAAGGGATAACTTCCGGTGGGTCTTTTCTAAGAGTAAATATGACAGATGACAAATTGTCGATGTTGAAGACAATAGACAATAAGCAAAAGGGATGTAAGAAATTCATAAATCTTTAATTACTATTCAATATATTTTGGTCTCAGACAATTGAACAAAAATTCAATATTTGAAATTCCAATCTCATTCAATATTTCCTTAAATCTTTCCTATGAATAGGACTTAAAAAGATATTCATTTGCAATTTGCGAAAATTCTAAATCTCCTTGTTTTAATGTAATATTATAAGATTAATTTCTAATTGAAAAATGTCAAGGATAAACATTGAAATGAATCTTAATTTTAAAAATGTTAATTTTGCCATTCAATGGTTAAATTTCTAATAGCTATTTTCTAAAATCATTTTTTGACATGGACGATAATAAGCATAAGAATTTTTAATTTCTGTTCAATATATGTATTTTGGTCTGATACAATTGAGCTTTTCAAAAATTGAACACTCCTGACAAAAGATTTTTAAGGTTTACATAAAAAAATACATTAAAGAATATTTTTTGTAATTTTCTAAAATTTTTAATTTCCTTGTGACAATATAACATTTATTTTAAAATCTAACTAAAAAATCTACCAGTAAAATTATAACTAACTTCTAATTGAAAATCTCCAAGGATAATATTTCAATTGAACCTCATTTTCAAAAAAATATATTAGTCATTTCTGCCAGAATAAATTTTTTCATAAATCCTACAAAAATAACTGATGTTAACTGAATTATTATTTCATAGATTTCTGACTGTTAATCTTCAAGTATAACGATCCTCTTTATCTCAAGAAAAATACTCCCTAAAGATTAAGGGAACGTTCTGGGCTATTTAATGTAAAGAGATTTCCATTTTGTATCCTAGAGAAGACTTCGCAACTGCAACTGCAGAAAATTAATTGGGCAAAAACCCAACACTAACATCGATCTTCTTGAAATATGTTCAAACTTTTTCTATTTCACCAAGGACGCAACGCAAATTGCGCTGTTAAATGAAACTTTTTGCATTTCTTATTTGGTTTGATAACATCTAAATGTAGATGAAACAAGACTAATCCATTAGAAACAAATAAACATAAAAGAAAGATATATAACTTAAAGGTTTTTTCAAAAAATAATTTATAATTTATTTTCAAAAGTTAAGATTTCATAGCAAGTGAAAAGTTCGTTATTTATGAAAAACTGTTTTCTAGAATTTGAAAATTATTCAAGGATAATATGCAAAAAAAATGTTTTAAAAAATAATTTCTCAGATAATTACGAATATATGTTGAAATATACAATTACTCACATTATCCTGATAAATAAGGCATTTTAAAATTTGTTAATTGTAGTTTTGTATTAAATTTTTTATAAATATAATTAATGTGGGAAAACCGTGGAGGGAAAATAAAATTTTTATCAAAAATCAGATAAATACTGTTAATTAGTTTAATAAAATTTGAAAATCTATACTTGCTCGTAAAACTTTCAAAATTTGTCTAACATCATTAAATTATAGATTTGTTGAAGTTGTTTCTTGCAACATTAAAACACATTATTCAAAATTAACTCAAATTTTAAAAAAAGACAAAAACCAAAATGAGAAAATTATCAAAGCAGTTGAAGCAAAAAATCAGTATGTTGAAAAAAAATTCATGAATTTAAAATCAAAAAAGGACTAAAAAGCAAGAAATATGAGGATCAGAAAATATCAAAAAAGAAGTAAAATAATCTCAGAATTAGTAAATCCTATAACATCTCAAAAATCTCATAATCCTTGTGATAGTTTTTTACGACGAAATTAAAAACGGAAATTTAACGTTTTTATTAATTTTTCCTCCAGCCGCAAAAAACTAAGGAAAATAATAAAAACCCTCGGTGTACATGGATGTAAAAGAGATGTGGGCCGTCACCCGAGAGCCATAAATCGGGCAATTAAAAGTTGAGAACGTTATTCCATCCCGGCGAGTGTGGCCGCAACTAGGTACGGATATAGTTTCCGGTTTCCGGCGGCGAGGCGTGGAAAACACCAGCGCACACAGAAGGAAATAAACAACGCATAAGTTTGCAGCCCCCAGCGACATCGTGCTTAGCGTAATAAAACACAACAAGTGAAACAAGAAAACCGCTTAATCAACAACGTACATGCTGCCACCCCCAGATACAACCACCTCCTCAGCCACCCAACCACCCAACCACTCAAGCACTTCCTTATTCCACCCCCAAACATATGACGATTGGTGTACTTATTCTTAATGTTCAGCATGAAATTGTTGTTCTTGTTGTTGATGCTTGTTGTTCAAAAGATTGAAAATGTACCCTGAAGTGATATAATTTCATAAATTAATTATTCTATGTGACTTAAAACACTTTTTGTTAAATTATCAATAATGCAATAAGGTAAATAATTTCCGGTTTGCAAATATTGAATTGTCGATTCATTTATTTAATTTTATGCTACAATTGCATTTTCATTGCAATTTGAAATTTAACATTTTTGAAATCTTCGTTAATATTTAAAATGGATAACGACCTAATAAAATGAATTAATTTTCCATAAGTACGTTAATCTATTAATTTTTTAGTTAGTATTATTAAAAATAGAACATTTATTTTGTTATAAATCTTCTTATTTCATCTCTCAACTTTCATCTTATAAAAATATTCACTTCTGGTTTTCATAAATTTATTCTATTTAATTGCTTTTTGAATTTCTTACACAATTACAGAAAATTTTGATATACATTTCATGGACGAAAAGAAAATGAAAAATTGATTCCTTCCGGTTTTCCAGGACATGGTGGTTTTTAATAGGGGATTAATTTAATAAGTAACATGAAAAATATCAACCTTCTAGAAATTTTCACTTTAGGGTAGATTTCGTTGACAAATGAAAAATGAAAGATATTAATACCAGGATTGCGTGTCCTGATGTCACGTGACAGAAAATAACACAATTTTCATTTTATACCTACCATTTAAGGTAAAAATGGAATGTTTCTTTTTTGTTTCTCTCAAAGATTATTAAAAATACCAGTTGAAAATGAATTTTTTGACTTGTAACTAAAGGAACATTTTTACTGGTAAAATTATATTTTGTGGGGTTTCGTAAGAGTTTATTAGAATTTGAAATAACTTTTCCAAATCAGGAAAAACAGTAGAAAACAAATGAAAAAAAAATTCATCAACAAAAAACACAAATTTCTTTTTCATTGTTTTAAGGTCAAAAATCAAAAACAAATTGCAAAAATTAATTATTTATTTAATAAGAAAATAAGTCATTTACTTTATGGTTAAGTAATTATTATGATTAATATTTTTTTGAAAATTTAGTGATTTTTTATTTAATTTCATTCATATAAAAAATTAAAATTGTTATTCACGAGTTTCTAATGCCCGGTTTCACAAACGTTCCTTAATTCATTGATTAGTTAGTGATACTTAAATTTGACGTTCGTTATGTATTCGGCCAATAGGAGTTAAGGATTTGGATTTAATCAACATTTGTGAAACACAATTGTGACAGTTAATCATGGATTAGCTACTTTAATGATCATTAAAATTTAAGGAACGTTTGTAAAACCGGGCCTAAGTCTCTAAAGGAAATCAAAAATTGCAAAAATAATTGAAAATTGATGTTCACCTGAAATGCAACATTATTTGGATCAAGATTTGATCAAAAATTCAAGCCATAATTAATTTCAAAAAAATAATGAGAGAAATATCAAAATATCCGAAATTATTGTAAACCAGATTTATAAAATTAAAGAAAATCATTTAGAAATTTTCGAATATTGCAAATATTTGCAAGACATTTATTTCAATCAACATTAAAA
>JARJDZ010000530.1:0-28047 GCA_030264555.1 Aleochara sp. GC000083
TCTGACCGAGCTCTGCAATCCAGTGGTCGCATGCCCATGGATCAGTACCCAAATACCCAGTTTGGCCCGAACACCCGGTTCGGCTGAGTACCAGCGGCCCAGGCGCACTAGCTTCAGCATATAAGCTTATAGCTTATAGCCTCATCAGCGTCCTGACGCACCCAGGCACACTCGGCACAAGACAAACGTCCCTCGACGCCCATTTGATGGTAGCCTTCCCTCTGCAAGGGCACGGAATTTTTAACTCCGCGTCCTGCACAGAAACAGACACAAATTAGAGATTGAATTACATGTGCGAGCCCGCAGAAGAGAGTTACTTACACTCGCGCGCTGGATCCATTGCTTCGGACCATCATCCTCTTGGTAGGAGAGGTCGTCGGCTCTGTTGTCCATGGGTCCTCCAAGGAACTGGTAGTGCTCATCAGCGGTCGAATCCTACGGGTTCCTCCCGAGTTGCACAGTTTCCATCTGATGTTTCAGAAATGTTATTAGAAATTGCATTTCAATTTGACAATTTAATTACCTTTTCGCACATTTAGTGCGCTTCATACTTCATTTGGTTTGCTTCAATGAAGTACTGATCCTTGTCAGTTGAGGTCGACTTGCCTTGGATCAGTGTGACGAAAATGATAGCTGAAATAAAAATTTCTGTAAGTTTTACGAAAACGAGACCCAAGAAATTCGCAATTGATTCGGCACTGGAGTTTGACTACGCTTCACCTCAAATACAATTAATCACAACTCACAGGTGGCCAAAAGTCGAATTTTGTTAAGCAATCTGACGTCACGTCACCGAACGAAAATTTTCGTTCCTATCTCGACTGCAAAAAAAAACGCGCGCTAGAACGTGGTCTTACTTGCATCGACTTGCAATTTCATAAATGGCTGGTATGAAAGCTACTCATTATCACCTATCGTTAGTATAAATTGGGAAAATTAAGTAAGCCATATTTAATTCGGAGTAATTTAGTAACAAAATTAATAAACTTTAATTTAAACTAATTCAGAAGCTTTGAAAATGTATTTCCACATTTCCCTATAATGAAAATTGTATTAAAGTTCCTATGAGAATGTATGAGTTGCGCAATAAGCAAAGCGAAAACAACAAATTTCGATAGTCTCGTTAGAAAAAATGCTTGCACACATCTTTACGTTGGTTTGCAAGCGCCGACATGCAAAGGACGTACGGCGGCATGCAAAATGGCGTACCTGCCTGCTTGAACCCGATAGCATAAATTTAAGAATCAAAATTGCAAATTAATTAACACGATGATTGTAGTGTCAAGCGTAAAAAACACCGAAACGAGACGTTTATTACCGGCTCCACATGCGAAAGAAAAATTTTGCACCGAATTTGCAAAGTGGAAAATGAAAAATGTCATCGCAGTCTCCAAAACGAACGCGAAGCTATCGCTACGTCGGCTACCGCCGCGCGAACGAGGCAGACGCAGCGCCCGAGCAAAAATGTCCGACTAAATTCGATCAACTCCGAAGCTCTATTGCTTTTACTAATTGTCATGTCTTCAATTTGGCAATAACACCCAGGCCGTTTAACATATTCACTTGCTAATGAGATATTAAGCGTGTACTTACATTGGTTGTCATTTTCGCACTTTGGATTTCACTAGAATTGCCGATTGCACTACAATTTTCGGACAATTCGGAAACTGCAACTCTGCACGTAGCTGCTGCGACTGACTGAGCACTACTGAATTGATGGCACGCACGTTCGAGGCAGTTCGGTGAATCTTCTTATCATGTCAGGTGTTTGTCACGCCTTCCCGCGTGTGACGTATTCCGTTGTCGCAAATTAGTCGAATTTCGCATCTTCGGAAGTAGTAGGCCGATTCGGATGAACGAAACGGCGCGCGACGTCATATTCATTTCGCGGAATAAGCATGCATTAGTCCGTAAGCGATCTGCGAATATTCCTGCAACCTGAAAAAAGGGGAACCTGAAAATTTAAAATTTTCAGTTTTCTTCACTTTATAAATCTAATTGTAAATAATAGAAACAATGGATTGACAACTAGAATGGAGACAACCTGAATTCTGGACAACTTGACAACTATGGAGAGAAATCGATGTAAAAAGCCAATGAGATCAGTTGTCTGGGGATCATTCCAATCGTCCTCGTAGACTCAATTATCCTATGATGATCTCAGGAGGTGGCCCGAGGTGGCCAAAGTCCTGCAACACTTCAACAATTTAAGCTTTCAAATTGTGTTATCCATCCAACTTTTAATCACCTTTTTTATTGTTGGAAGTTCCTAGAAGATTTTGCTAGGAAAGCTAATTGCCAATTCACAGCCTCGGACTGCAAAAATCCTAGATTTGAAAATTAGAATACAGTTAAATATAATTCTGCAAACCCAATATGCAATTTTCACGTACCTGGAATTGTCCTGACTCGTTAGAAAAACAATGAAAATGGGTTTATCTCCGCTTGTCAGTGTGTTATTTGCGAGTATACTGAGCGATGCGCAAGAGACCGCCGTCGAAGAACGGGCGCGTGTCAATTACGCAAATTTCGCGCGTGGTACGAATGCGTCTCAGCGGGAAGTCGGCTAATTAGACGTGCATTCCAAATATGCTCACAATCAGTGAATTTTCTTTGGTCACCTGGTTTATGAGCTGCGAGTGCACCAACACGATGCATGGGTACCACGCCCAGCAGCAATGCGAATAAATCTCTTAAAGACTTCCGCAATCTTCCTGCGCGTGTGTGTTTCGCGAACCGAATGGGGGGCAACAACAATACGAGCAAGGAAATGAAGATGATGGCAAAGGGCGCATGGAGGCTTGGGGGTAGACGAAATGGGCCATCAGAGGGTCGTGCAAATTGCAGCCGAAAGTTCGACAGATCGCGAAGAATCACGCCCGATTCGCATGCAAATCGCGCTGACCATAAGTGTGCGCACGAGATGCCCGGCTCGCCGGCAGGGCAATAACCGTAGCAGGAACACCTACAACTTCTTCGGCCGTGCATTCGTTTCGATCGACGTCGACGCGAAAATGAGATAACTGAAAGTAAATGCGTTCGCTTCGTTCGTTCGCTCGTTCGCGCCTGGCGCGCGCGCGCTCGTTTGTCGCTCACAGTTTTCGCAATATGCACTCTACAAGATGCATTCGCCCTGTGTGCAGACGCGCGCGTGTGTGTGTGTGTGTGTGTGCGCATTTCTACGTTTGCCGATTGTCGATTTTTCCGGCGCGAGCAGCGCAGTGCTCGCTTGGCTAGTGATTGCGTTTGCTCGCGTTGAATCGCGCGAATCGCATAACTCGTACGCCTACTTAACCGCCGCGCGCCAACGTGCGGGCCCGACAATTGCTGCATGTATGCAACTCCTGCTCCAACTCAAAATGCCTCTGACTGCGCGAAACTACGTGGTCGGCGTCAAAAAATGAGCCATGTTTTTCCGAACAAAAACCTAATCCTTCGCAGTCTTATTCGATGTCTGACTTGTGACAACTGCACTAATCGCAATGATAGACGCCATCGCATTCGACGGCCCATTTTTGCGCTGTTCTCAGATCACCAGAGTATTCAATTTGCGCATGACACCCGGAAACTCCCAAATGGGATCAAACAACTCGATTCTGATCGGAGCTATTATGATGAATTGTTGTAGATGACTCCGAGTTGGTGTCATCAGATTGGGTGATGTAGTGACCAAGTTAGGAGCGCGACTGAACCCATATAAGCATCCCATGTGTGGTCCTCCACTGAGGTTCATCAAATCAAGGATTAACTTGCAATTTGCGCCTCAAATTCGATGACATGCATAGGCAGACGGGGGCGCTTCCTGACCTGGTAAATTTCGTTGGCGGTGGTCCACACGCAACTTGTAGGATTTCGTCGAAATTCGCCAGAGAAATCCCTCAATCTCGACGTCGTTTTTTATGCGCGCGACGTGACGTGAGATTACGAATCATTACGAGCTGGAATGACATCCATCCGATCTCGATGATGATGATGATGAGCCGGGGTAATAGGAGTCGAGTTATCATCGGGTCATCAGCGAGCGCGCTCGCCGGGCGCAGGTAATCTAATCGCCGGTGCATGCGCTTCATTTGCATGCGAACGAAATAAAAAGCGCGGAGGAGAGCGCGCAGCAAATGAAGAGAACGAAAAAATGAGCGACGGGCCAACAAACAACAACGAGCGCGAGAATCGACGCAATCCATCATTCCGCGGGGCCGCGCGCGCTCTCCTTTATCTGTTATCATTTCGCGGCGAGCGCACCGCTCGCCGCTGCCGTTTAAGCATAATAATACAGCAATAAATAAGAGCCGGTAATAGAGAAGTAGAGGAGTATAAAGCAGCAAAGGTTACGCGGCTGCTGCATTGCGAATGCCTCGGCTGGCGCTGCGCTGGGCCGTTCAGCCGTCGACGTCGTCGTGGTCGTCGTCGCCGAACGCTGCCGCGAAGAAGTTGAAGAACTCGCGGATCGAACACAACGAGCACATAACAGTGGGTGGCTTAGAACGCTGCCAGCTGCTCTGCCACACCCTTCTTCTATTACCTTCTTCAGGCGCGCTCTCCGTCTCTCGGGTGTTTTACTGCCCGGCGACTACTTCTTCGTCGTCTTCGTATGCCATCCGCAGGCCAGCAGTTGGTACATTATTAAACAGTTTCGCTAACGCGCTAACTTACTTTTTCTTACTTTTTTCCGTGCCTTACCGAGCGCGAGCGCGCAAGGCGTTACGAAACTCGCCACTGTTTCAACGCGAAATGTCCACTGATCGCGCTTCAATTATGTAGTCGAGATGCTTACGAAAATCTCAATTGCGCTCAACCTCATTAATTAATTCGACCCATCAGATCTTTATGCATTCATATATCAAATACCACACACACACACAGACATCACTTCGAACTTTGTTTCTGAGAGACGATGTTAGTTTAGAAATCGAAGTTTTACAAGAAAATGAATGTGTATTGCTACGAAGTGTAGAAAATGTTGGCAAAAGAGAAGAGACTGCTGTTCGAGGGCGACATTTCCGAGCCACCCAACCCAGATTGCCCAAATTGGTATCATCTAGCACTCAATGAAATCCTGGATCGAATGGCGCGCCATTCGGTGTACGAGCGTAAATAGTTTTTGCGTGAGCGTGCCCGTAACGAACGTCATGTTATTAATCCTCCTCACATTTCTTCACCGCCGTATTCCGATTATGTTTATGCTTATTATTATGATTATTATGATTTTGGCGTGGCGCACAATTACAAAAGTGTATCACCTTGGGATAGATATATCAGCAAAGCAGAAAGAAACACGTTCACCTACTAGTAGTAACAAATAAATCGATCGCATAGAGGCGAAGAAGACGCTTACACATCGATTCCATATGCCAGCCCCGCAGCCGAGCGGCCGCGCGAACGCAAAATGCAAACGCAACTCGCTCGCGCGCGCGTTAGATCCTTGAAGATCTCTTTTCCTCGATTCGATTCAATGCGATCCGATTGCGGATTGCGCGCGGGGCACGCCCAAGCAGCCGCCGTGCCGACACAACACACCGAGCCCCAAGAACGAGCGCAGCGTCGATGCGTTTCGAGCGCGCATTTTTGCGCCGATTCGCTGCCCAATTCGTCTTCGTCAGGAGCGCGTTCGCGCGCGTCCCCAGCGCGCGCGTTTTTCGAGCGTTATCAATCAACAACAGTAGGAGCAGCAACGGCGGCGGCCGAAGAACGGCCGCGTCAAGTTGAAGAGAAAAAAAGCGCCTCTATACTAAATGTGACGCAACATTCTGAGAGCTGTTTGAAGCCGCGCACGGAAGTTTTCTTGGGTGCGGCTCATAAAACATAGAACGAAATAGACGTAGAAATACAATCAGATGAAACGAATCCTTCTTCTTCGTGGTGGCTGCTGCTGCCGCTGATGCTGCTGCGGCTGTGCTTTGGCATCGCCATCGACGACTGCGTGCCCATTTACCGTGATTACTATTATACGAATTATTATTATAAGCATGCCGTAAACGAGATATGATTTGATTTGATTGAAGAAGTGAATCTAGACCAGTAGGTCTACGCTGGCTGGTTGCGTAATCGCGCGTTCGTTCGCATCGCCAGCAGCTACCAATAACGAAGAGCGTATAACAATCGGCTGCCAATGCAACAATGAGGCCTTTAATCGCGCGCGCGCGCGCCATTGATAAGTGCTGATAAACGACGGCACGAAAGAGCGAAGCGAAAAAATGTTGGAAAGTGCAAGAAAGTCAAGGCTGCGCGCCGGCGCAGGCTCGTGCCGCGTTGTTCGAAAAAGCGCGCGCTCCCTCATTTTTCGAGATGCCTACGCCTGAAACTAATTGGCGCAATTGCACAAGTCATGCATGAGGAGTTGGAGAATTTAATTAGCTTTCGTTTAGTCGGACCGCGTCCAGGATAAGTCCACGCGTTCGAAAGTTATGCGGGCAATTCGAAACTGTATCAAGCTTTTAATCGTACGCATTTTAAGTCGAATCGATTTCCGTTTATTTGAAAGTAGCATCATCCAGGATAACGGGTTTCGTGTCATTATAATATGCTAAAGTGCATCGCCAAGGAAAGCTATAAATTCGAATCCGAATATCGAAATTGTCGATGTTGCTCACGATTAACGACCACGACACAAGCGACAACGATTGACGCGTTAGCAACTATGTCAAACAAATCGTTTTTTGGCTCGTTGGATTGTCTGTATAACAACCGGCCAAAATCCAAAAGCGATGTGCTTGTTCCGCGTTGGACAACAGCGTTTATGGCGCTGCACCACGCGAAAAAGCTCGTAAAACGTATCAAATTTCGCGGCCAAATTAACACACAATCGCGAGAAATGAATATTAATTGGATGCAGGCGCACCGCGTGCACGCACACAGATCCGCGCGCGGCTATCTGTTCGGTGTGAAATTGAAATTAAACTCTGATTTGTGGAGATTTGCGCGCGCGCACGCGCTCGCTCTCGATAAGGACGAGAGGCCGAGCAAGAAGGAGCGCGCTGGCGAGAGAGCAGAAGAATAAAAAACGAATAAAAATGTAGAAAAGTAAATGTTAAGGTCAATTACAAACAATTTACAGGCACAACCACACGCACACGTGCAGTCAATTCATATGAAAAGTACGCCTCTCGCACGGAGAAACATTGAAAATGTGTATGAATCGGCTTCTAAAATCAGAGGAAATTAATAAATTTTAAGACTAATTAGTCGCAACAAAGTTTAGTTTTCTCGTTTGGCTCTGCCCACACGGGTGCGTTTGCCTCCATCTTCGGCCGGCTATAATTCATGGCCCAATTATGGTGGGACGCAAATCAGGTACGATTCTATTAAATCACTGCTGATCAGGAATGAATTGCAGAAGATAATCAAAATCACCATAATCAAAATCAAATAAAAATCTGAAAAAATCCCAAAATGTATTATCCTGTCGGTTCTATATCATTTCGGTTTACTTCAACGTCCACTGTTTTCTCGTAATTATCCTCGGTGAATTCATACATTAATTGGTTAATTAATTGGAACAGAAGCGAGAGTATTTGGAGAATGTCACATCCATAAAATCATGTCCAAACCTTATAAACTATGGTTAGTAAGTTAATTGCCTTTCTACAAATAAAAAACCAGATTAGTAATTGTATCACAACATTATCATAACGTACCTTTTTTCGTAGTGGTTCCTCAATCCAGGCATTTCCAAATCGATCACGGGACGCGTAATTACAAGTACGCCCAGCCATACAAAAAATACTTTGCAATATTTTCTTTATTGAGAACAAACACGCTCAATGTGTTTACATGCTTAAAATAGAGAATAAACTAAAGAAAACGCAAGGAAAACGCACAACTAGCGCGTGGAAAATATAAAGAGATAAAAGACCAACTTAAATATAGGCAATTTACAATAATAGTTATGTTACATTGGCGGCGATCCGACGGGAAGTTGCCCAGGAGCGGACGAGCCAGATTCCTTCGGACTCAAACTATATACATCTCGTCCACTTCCGGTGCGCATCCTTCCCGGCATTTCAAGCCATGAAAATAGGAAAAAAAACTATAAAATGTAAGGAGAACGCATACGCGCATATATCTCTCTAAGAAACATTGGCTGCACCTTAGATACAAGGACGAGCGACATTTAAACGAAACAAAAAACAAGATGGTAACTCATCTAATTGACTAATTGGATTCAACTTACAAGTTAATTACAATGTACACAATACACGAACGGCGTTAATTTACTATGAGGATGACGGAAGGATGGAGGATGGAGGAAAATATTGTCGGGAGAGGGGGGCAAAATAAATTGATTAATTACTTACACGCATAAACAGTGCACATATGCTAATAATATAGATTAAAATATAGTAGATAGGTAACTATGCGGTTTTTCTTCCATGAAAATTGTATAATGTAGCATCAAAAATAGGTTTCCTCGGTGGCATCGCTACAAAATATGTTCTCTCTTTCACACACATACTATCTCTTGTTTGGCTCGTTTCTTCAGCGAGGCGGCGAGCGGAAAAAACCGAAATTAAAAACAATCAATCGTGCAATTCTACAAAGTACGTGAACGTTACACATTAATTACTTACGAAACAATGATTAGGCTAAACTATCGAAACTAGGCGTTAATAAAAAGTGATAGGAACATATTTACGTTTTAAGTTCCATGTATAGTAGACGACATGCTTCCAGCAAACGTGGCCGGAAGCCGGAAGCCTCTATGCGTAAATTTGCTTGCATTCGATTTGCTTTTCTGATTCTTCTCCCTCGTGTTTGTCTTCTTGTGGCAGCGCAGGTTTGAAAGGAACACATTCGATTTGTAAAGCTCAGGTCCGCGCCTCTTTACGAGCCGCAACGAAATCAGCAGCATTCAGCCATCCAATATCTTGCATGTATCCGTCGTGATCAGTGCGCAAATCTGAACGCGCGCAGCAATCGTCAAATCGACGCGGCGCTTGATGCTCCAATTTCTTGTCATCAGCGCGCGCACAATTTGTTCGATCTTCCTCCCGTTTAATTAATTTTTACGATTCGTAATTAAAAAAGGGAAAGTGCGCCGCGTCGTAATTGCGAAGCAATCGAACGCAATGCGCGAAGATGGCAGCAAAGGTAATTTCCAGCCGCGGAGAAAAACGCGCCAAGAAAAAGTGAGTTAACGACGTGGAAATCCCATTTTCGCGATAATTCCGCGCCTCAATTGCCGACTCTTGGTGCGTTAATTATCGGCAGCACGATTGGCCGCCGAGGAATTGCGCGAAAGAATGCCTAGGAGAAGAAAGAAGCAAGTCGATAGAAAAGCCCCGACCGAAGATGCTCGCCGGGCATGACAGAGAAGAAAACCAAAAAGTAGAAATTCCCGTTGTTGGAGTCATCGAAAAAAAAAGTGATCGAGTTACAGCAGCAAGAAGATCGCGAGCAAGAAGCGGCAGCAAGAAAAATGAATGAAATTGCATGAAAAATGAAGCTGATTCAATATACTACGGCGATTCCGCGTTGTACCGTTAGATTCCTCTTCTGCTTCTTCTCCTTCGTTTTCATCCTCTTCCGATGAGTTGCCGTGCTGCAGCAGTGGTTGTTGTTGTTGTTGTTGCTGTTGCTGTCACCGTCGTCGCCGTTGTCCGCCAGCAGCTCCTTCGCGAGCGCGCATCTTTTTGCCCGCACATCTTTTTCTCGGCGTTCGCTCGCGCCGCGCGCGAGTAACCGTTAAGATTGAGGTGGAAGTTAATCTTCTTCGCCGCGTTCGTGCTGGTCATCGTGCTCTGATTTTGCGCCCGTCGTGCTCTTCATTTTATTCCGCATCGGCATGTATGGGCAGCGGCAGGCTGCACCTCGGCGCGCTTCTTTCCTGCTCCTCTGCCGCAGCACGAAAGTGACTCAAATCACTTCTTAGGCCAGCGACTAGATGCACGGCTTGCTGCTGGCCGCATCGCATGCAGGAAGCGCGGCCGATCGGGAATTGCTGAATTTTGCAGCGTAACGAAAAAAGACGACGCGAGACGCACACGCCGAGATTAATCTTAATTCGAAATAAATCACCTCGCAGATTTGCTTAGACAACAGAAATGCGCGTGCGGCGCACGCAGACGGATCGCACGGTTGGTGGCGAAGAAAGTTCGATTGCGGTTAGGGGCCGAAGAGATTTGAAAAATGATGCAGATTTGGTGTCGGTGCGGTGTTTGAAAAGCAGCAAGAATGTTCAATGATCTAATTCTAGCGTATAGAAAGGATCGAAAAAGATTGCGGCAATCGAAGAAAATCGTAGAAGATGAATGGAGGAAGGCGAAGCTCATATGAAAGAGAAGATCAGACAGAAGCTTTGTGAAGGGAATTAATTCGAAGCAAAAAATGTGCCTGACGAATTCGAAGAGTTGCGTGCACGCAGAGCACGTTCGCCGAGCATTTCGTGCAACAGGTCGTAAATCCGCGCCCGATTTCGTTGATTAGCGCTAATGTCTTCATTTAATTAGACGACGAAAGGGAAAAGCGAGCGCGCGCGCGTTGCGAACGCAGGCGAAAAACCGAAATAAACGAGAAGACCGAATGACGAAGACGTCGACGACGTGCGATGTTATGTGTCGCAGTGGTCAGTCATTAGTCGCGAGCGTTTTCACTCGATTAACATCATCATTAGAAAAAGCGCGCTGGAAGATTTCTAAAACTGGAGCAATTTGCATACCGCGCCGCGTCTGAGCTCGTTTATTATTCCAATCATAACGAGATGAAGCGTAATGAAATGAAACGCATTGGCGAACGGACGCCGTGCTCTCGGATGACTTATGCGACAATAAACGCACCGGAGTCCGTCCAAGCCGCGCCGCGCCGCGCCGCACTGCGCCGCTGGCCATGGCCGATTCTTGCGCGCTGTGCAAGAATTGGGCGTTGTCTCTTTCGCCAGGCTGATGGACGCTGCCTTGTCTTGTCGCCGGACGGCCGAACCGAACGCGATTTGATTTAGCTGCGAGAGCAGAGCGCCTTCCGTTCTAATTCTCGTCATGTCGCGCTCGCGTTTTCTCTTTCGCGAGGCCTCCGTTGCCGCTCGCACCACCAACTCGATGCAGTCGCTTAATTGGCGAAAATAATTACGGATGATGATAATGATCGTCGTTGCGGCTTGATGGGGAGCGAGATGATGATGATGCTAATGGCGGAGATTGAAAGTTATCGGTTTCGGTGGCGATTGCGTTCGATATGACTTAATTTCGCTCTCGTTTTGATCGAGATTCGCGTCGATTTTTGAAATTCTATCATCGCTCATGCTTTCTACATGTTATACAAGCGCATGATAAGATACGAAAGTAATTGATCTGCGAATCGCAAACATTAATGCGAACGGTTGTATCGGCTCGATGGAACGAATAAATGCAAGATATTGAAGTTCTTACATGCAAATTTGGACCTGTAGCTGCATGCCCCTATTTGGGCTTCTGCTCCAAATATATCGATTTGGACAAGTTGGGTCACTAAAAACGTGAAAACCTCACAGCGGAGTAAGGTATCGCCAATTTTCGTTCGATATCACAATATAAATAAATTATTTTGTGCATTTCAACCGTTACTTCTCGTCGAAAATTCCTACAATAAATTTCACCTCTAAAATTACCATTATAGTTAAGAACGTCCTGGGGTCCTTGCCTATCTCAGAAAATGGCTAAGTATTACTAATTTTCCGTCTCCGTGTGTTTATCGACACATTACAATGGTTCTGAGCCTCATCTTCCTTTCGCACCTGATCCTCCTCCATCTGATCCCGCTTATCGGACGCCTCCTCCTTCTCCTGCTGGTCCTTATCCAGTTTCTCTTCGTTTTCGATCGAATTGCATCGGCTGGATGTACTCGACGCGTCCGCCGAAGAGGACCGCGACGAACAGTAGAAGTTCTCATTGTCTTCCCGGTCCCGGTCGTCGCGTTCCTCCTTGACAACTGCGCGCTCCTTCTCAGTGTCACATCCTGGCTCACTTTTCACGTTCCGATTGCTGAGCAACGAGTTGTTGTTGAAGTTCGGAAACAAGCCAAGCTTCTCGAAGCGTTCTAGTTTCTCAAGGTTGCGGCCGAGCGGATGCGCCCGTCCCAGCTCACCGAGGTGCCGACCCTCGGTCACCTTCCCCATAAAGTTGCGTATCTCCTCGAAGTAGCTCTCCTCGGTCTTGAAGCCACCCCCGAGCGGGCCACCGGCAGGTGCGTGGGCACCACGTCGATAGGATGGTTCGCGCTCCAGGATCGTGGGCCCATCAGCCTCGTGCTTCTTCAGGTGGCGGTCAAGATTCGTCTGCTGCCCAAAGCAGCGTTCGCACAGTGGGCACTTGAACGGTTTCTCCTTGTTGTGGATGTTGCGCACGTGGCGCTGCAGATTGGAGGAGATCGAAAAGCTGCGCTCGCAGTAGCGACATTTGTAGGGTTGTTCACCGGTATGGGTTCGCAGGTGGCGGGTGAGGTTCGCTGAGCGCGGGAACACCTTGCCGCAGAACTTGCACGAGTAGCGGTCTTTCGCTTTGCCCCCAGCGCCGAGCGGCGTCGGGGTGGTTGGCGTGGAGGCGGCACTGGGTAGCGAAGGGCTGCGCAGCAGGTCGAAGGCAACTTGTGAAGGTGGCGAGAGCAGGTTGGGCGAGAGGAAGTACCGAGGTGGATGGCTGCCGCTCGTCGGCGGGCATTGCGGTGGATGTGTGAAACTCAGAGGAAACTTCACCTTGTCGCTCTGCACACGGTACATCGCCTCCAGCATCATCGGATGCAGATGTTGCGGTGGAAAGCCGAGCATCGGCAGACTGCCCCCGCTCCCAGCCAGTGGTGGACCACGGTCCAGGTCCATGTCTGTGATCACGTTCGAATTCTCATCCTTGCGACCCTTCTTCTTCTCCACTCTCAGATCGAGTGGCTGGTCGCCGCCGGCGCCGAGCTCACCGGAGTCGCGCCGGCTCGCAGGCGACATGTGCCCACCACCTCCACCACCGCCTCCTGCACTCGCGGCACCGCCGCCGCCGCGCACCAGGTGGTTGATATTGCGCGACGAGAGATCGAAGGGGATGTCCTCCTCGTCGGAGAGTGCACCACCGTGCGGTGGCACCCCGGGCAGGTTGAGAGACAGCGGATAGACGGACGCCTGCTTAGGGCTGCTGTGGCCGCTGTTTGCCGTTGCGACGAGCATCTTACGGGGCGAGGAGTCCTTTTCGCGCATCGCTGGCTGGGTGCTGCCTGGTGGCGCTACTGCTGCGGGAAGGAGTGGTGGAAGGCTCAATGGAGGCAAGTAGCGCAGCCACGGTAGCGAGTGGTCGACAATGTTCATCAAGATCAGTGGAACCTGGAACGAGAAAACAGAGCGGGCATTAGTTGTCCGCAGGGTTTCCGCTCGCCTAGGATAACTAACTAACTGCACATTTACCGGCGCAGGCCTAGCGCTGGTGTGCGTGCGTGCGCAGCATGAATGCGCTGAGCACCGCGCGCGTGCGCATTTGTTTTGTTCGGCCGGCCAATGCTGGTGCCGAGCGGCTCACGAGCACGACACGATCGCTGCCCCCGGCTGCGAATAAAGGAAAACTAACTGGCTGGCTTGATTTTTATCGGGGATTTTCGTAAAAGAGTGCCGTTTCTCAAGGCGATGAAAGTCACTTATTTCAAATGTTACATGATTCTGTTACATCGCACGAATGCATCGCCCCAGCAATTCCAACATTTTTCGCCTGTTTCCGAACGAAAACACATCAAAATTGAACGAGTTGCTTTCCAAGCGTACTCAGCCATTTGTTTCTTGCGCCTGCTTAATAAGTAATTCAAAGAAAATCAGTGGATCAACTGGCGGAAATTCCCTAAATTTCTTATCCTATGCCTAATTTATACGCTACGGAAAGTGAACAATAATTTCTTACTTCTGCTTTACTTACGAATGGATGTTTGAAAGCTTTCTAGCATCATGCTTTATGCGGAGCTGCCACAAATGAGTTTTTCGAGCGTCGTGAACTCGAATTCGTCCGACGATTTCTTCCATTCAATTTTTTCTTGCGTTTTTCGCCACCGAGACTGCATTTGCTTCGTAATTGAGTACCCACGGTGCTGGCTGTGATTACTGTATACTTAATTCAATTAAGGCGATAATCGCAAAATAATCATCGGGTGCAAGTACGCTCGAATTAAGTACGGCAGCGAGATGGAGCAAGCGACAACTGAAGCGCCCGAGAAAAAAAACAAAACGAATAGAAATGTGTGCGCGCGTACAGTGGAAAAAACGCGGATATCTCTCGCCAATTACGGCAGCTATTTCGAAAAATGATACACATTTCGATACTGATTAGACATGAATGTGATGGCCGGGGGACGTTTACATATGGGAATCGTTTTAATTTCAATTTCGAGCGTCGGAGCTGATTAGCGCAATGGGAAGAATTGAAGTAGTGCTGTGATTTTAATGCACTTAAGTGTGTCTCAGGATGGAAATGTGCAGATGACCCAGAGCGTATGACACTTTGTGTGAGTTCGCAAAACAATGCGCGTTTTCCTCGCATACCGGTGCTGGAAACTGGCAGCCAAAGGAGCAGCGAATTCAATTTTCTCTTAATGATTTCCGCTCGATTTCTCATCACATCTCATCGGGCGCTCGTGCGCGTGCGCGCTCTGCTTTGCTCTCGGCGTCGTTCGGGCTCCTCTGTACTCTGCGGTCACAAAATAAACGAATGGTCCGCGCAGCAATGCAGCGCGTTTGCTCGTTACTGGCAGGCATCATCTCCTGCATGCGCCGTTGCAGCCCGAATACAGGTGCACTATTGCAGGAGGATCAAGAGGTCGCACACCTTAAGCAGCGGCGCAGCCAGCTGCGGCCAAACAACGGCCCCGAACGCCCAGAAGAAGAGATTTCTCATTTTCCGCGCGATTTTTCGCCCGCTCGATCGACGATAGATATTAAAGATCAACACGTTTGTGCCAGCGACTGGGTGCTCGCAGGCTGGAGCGCCGCCGCCGCCGTCGCCGCGCGCGATCCTCGCGCGCCGCCAAACATCCCGTATATTTGATGAGGCGTATCATCACGAGAATGGACGGCGAGGTGTATGCCAGTGCAAGATATCGACAAGCAGAGCATTTATTATCCGCACGGCTGACTTGATTACACCTCACTTAACATAACTCGGCTGCGGCTTTTTGCGCGCTGTGTGCACCAGGATTCCTGCGCGCCGGCCCGGCCGCAGCATCTATTGCCCCGCATCGATGCGCATACACACGTCGCATCTGCATGTGCACAACGTATATACATATGCAGCAGATGCCTCCGATGGCGAGCGTGCAACAACTGTTTCTCGCCGATTTTTGCGCGCTTTTTCCGTGATGGGCGCGCGGCCAGCGCATTGGAAAAGCGCGCGAGCGCGCGCGCGTCGAAAATTGCCTAACTGCACTAAACATGCCCTCCTGCAGTGCGTTGTGCGCGGAATTTTATGCAATTGCGGCTGGGCAATCACGAGTTGGCGTACTTTTGATTCGAGCATGCGTTTTTCGCGAATTCCACATCGGCCGAATTTTCAGCGAACTACAAATTGGTTCGTTTCACTCGTTGGGCGGAAAGAAATGGCAAAATGATTGCGACACACGCTCACGCACACGCGGAGGACATCGGTGCGAACGCGAGTAATTAATTGCTGACTAATTAATTACGAAAATCAACAACACGAACGCGTATAAAACAAAAAGAGACGCATTTGACGCACGTCGAAGCACTTTCTCCGGCGCGGCGCGTCCGCACGGATGTCTTCGACCACACTCTAACCGTATATGTTGTGCGCGCTTTTTTCGCCGTTTGTGCGCTCTGCTTTATCGCTTTGAATTTGAAATTGAGTGCACCAATTTAAATCGCTCGCGGCCCGCCTCGGCGAGAGAGAAGCGCACCGGGCAGCGCACGCGGCCGAGGAGGCAGCCCGCAGAAGAAGACGAGGATGATGAAGAAAAGGAAGAAATAGTAGTTGTACTGACCATTAGCGTGTGATTTGCGACCGCTGCGATGCTGATATATTGCTCTATATTATTCCGAACTGTTTCTACGCGGCGTTTTTTTCGTGTTCTTCTTTCTTTTCCGCGAGTGCGCGCGCGCGCTGCCCGGAGGAGCAACAAATAGTCGCGACGGCGGCGGCGACGACGGCGACGACGACGACGACGAAGGCGACGTGTTCGACGAGGACGACGAGGAAGATTAGCCAAGCCTTAAATGTGTATCAGCCGCTTGGCAATAATCAGAAGAGGTCCGAGCGCGAGGAGCCGGAGAGAGCGAAGTGCGCACGGATTGTCGAGATTTTCTAGCAGCGATTAGCATACTCACGAGGAAATCTATTTGACGGCCGAAGCGGCGCAAAAAAACCGCCGACCAGCAATGGGATGCGTTCGCGTTTCGTTCGCCTGCAAATGCGAGCGCGGAGATTTTCACGGGCGACTAGGCGTGCAGCCGAAAAAGTGTAACACTTCAGCCCACCAACCGGATGCGTTCGTTGCGCGTCCGAATTACGTCGCGTACGAAACGGAAGAAAAAGCGATCGCTTTTTAATTAATGCGCCGCATCCATCGCAGATGAAGAGTGAAATGTATTAGAAACGTATTTGGTCATCGATGGCCATCCATCGGAAACGCGATGTGGCGGCAGAGGGACAAAAACGCGCACAAGGAAGACGAAGACGCCGAAGTGATCTACTTTCGCTGCCTATTGCCTATCGAGTGCGCGCACACATTAGGCGCGCGTTTCTTCGACTTCTTTTGCCTTCATCGTCGTCTTCGGCCGTCTTCCGCTTGTCTTGTCGACGGCGACGCGCCGATTTCCGAATCGGTCTATCGGCGGCCGCATCGGCGCGCGCGCGCTCGGCCGCATGACCAGAAGCGATCCGTGGCCAAAGCCGCGGAAGATGCGAATCTGCTCCAGATTCGACTGAAAAGTAAAATCGCTCTTGAACGCTTGAACGAGGCAGCGAGTAATGACGATGTTCGACATGGCCGCGACGCCGACGTGATAACTTTACGCTTTCATTAGCAACATGTGTAATCGTTAGAAAGAGAATCTTGCCATCTTCTTCGATCCGCCGGCTGCATGCGCAGGAAACTGCGGACGCGCGAGTGATCGATCTTCGACATTCGGCGTTTTCTACTCGCGCATTAATAAAACCGAACATCAAAACGAACGTTAAATAAATCGCTGTTGTATGGGCAAACGCGCGTTTGTTGCATGTACTTTTGGAAGCGGCTGTTAATTCCATTCCGGAATACATAAAATTTGCATAAAGCGCGAAAAACTTGTGCAATTGCACGAGGTCCCGGCTTCGCCATTTCAGCGCGCGTCATTTTTTGCTGTTCGTTCGGTGCAAATTCGCGCGTTCGCGCTGCACAACGGACAGGCGAGCCCCGCGCTCGAGGCCCGGCCAGCGCTGGATCTTTATTGGTACGCAGTCATTAAGACGAGAGCGCATTCGCATTCGATTGTATGCTAAATTGTCGGCGTGATAATCAGGCAATTAAGCAAATTGCGCATGCGCATACGCGCCTCGCGATTGGCTGCCCGCGCTAAGCGCATGCATAGTTAAGTCCGGTATGGTAGCGCACGGCAGCATTTAGCCATCTTTATATGCAGCGCATGCACACACATCAATGCTCTGCAGGCTGCACCGATCATCATCATCATCATCATCGTCGTCGTCATCCTCGCTGCTGCCGTCGTCGTCGCCGCCGCCGTCATCGTCGTCGTCATCCTCATCGTCATCATCCTCTCGTTGCTGGGCGCTGTGCGTCCATCATCTTCAGCGCTTCGCGCTCGGCAATTTCGCGAAGAGATTAATTAAAATTCGAGAATGCGCCACTCATTATATATGTCGCTGGCTAACGAGTGTGCGCGAAGCCCGCGCGGAGTTATTCGCGCTTAACGTTTATCGCTACGTGGAAGATGTGTCTATTTGCATTTTTAATTGTCTGTGCGCGCGCGCTTGCTAGGCAGCGACGGCGAGCGTTATTGTTCTCCCCGAACGGTGCGCGATTTTTTTGCCACCGGCCTCCATTTGGGAAGCTGGGTATTAATTTGTCAATCCGCTTGCATGCCGCACATTCCTGCACGCTTGCGTTGCATGCGCACGAACGTGGCAACTTGCTGCTGTGTGCATGTTGCAAAAATGTTCGCTACCGGTCTAATTATCTCGACACTACATATTTACTAAATTACAACTAAGCTATCGATAATTATTCCATCAAACGCCTCGAAGTTCTCGCTGCAATACGCAATGTCTAAGGGTGAAATCGTGAATGAAGCTACGATTGGGAGTGACGAATAACTTCTTCAGCTCGTGATGAAATTCAAATGTAATTTTAATAATAATTGAACGTATCCTACACGTTTCCAGCTCACGCTTATCCCGCGTGAACTTGTTCTCGTTCTCCATTGATTACGCGCTTGATGCTCGATCCTGGGCGTTTTTTTGGTCGGACGAGCGCGAGTTATTGAAATGCTGGATGATGGCAGCGCGCAGTTGTTAACGACTTTTGCCGTAGATAGACAAACGGCTCGGCGAACGATACGCACTCGGCGAAGACGTATGAGGACGAATTCAGCAAGAACGAACTAATCGAAACACTCATTCGCATCCACATAGATCACCTACGCGAACACATCAAAATTGTTTTTCACGCCGTGCTCCGCTCAAAAGAAGCGCTCCGATGGGATTTCTGATTCAATATCAATTTGTTCTCGACTGTGCAGCGCGTTTTTCAATAGATCGATTCCGCATCGATATTACGTTATGTACTCTTTCGACATAATTGATTGAGTTCAAGAGGTGCGACGACATTTTCAATTGGTTTTTGGCGGCGCAAAGAAATGAATTTTGCCCAAAGATGCTGCCCACCCGGAATCCCAAACATTTTGGTCATTTACCCACGCTCATTTATATCATCTGATAACTGAATTCTTAGCCCATTTAGAGATCGTTTTCAAACTCCTCGCTAACAATTAATAAACATATGTCGTCCACACACTTGATTCAAAATTCGTCCAGGACGTAGCAACTGAGACGAACATCATTCATGCGACGAAGATCTATAAAGAGATGCGACAAGAAACAGGGCGTGGACGTAAGATTCGAATCGCCGCGAAATACGACCGTTTACGTTTACGATTTCCAGGCAGACGTATTCAATTTTATGATTGTCGATCTCGCATCACCGAAAACGCGTCGAAGATATTATTCATGCGCATCATCATCATCGCCGCCGTCGTCATCATCGTCGCTCGCCCGCTCGCTGATGATCACAATGATCATCTGCTTTTCAAATGTGAATCAATTTACTTAAATATTTATTTATTCATTTGGAGCTCGATTTCTAAACGCTGGATGGACGTGTCGCGAAGGCAAGCACAATTGTCATCGTCATCTTCATGTTCATCTCGACGAAGATGGGGCCCGTACCCGCAACAACTCCATATGCATACGATATGCCCCATTGTGCTATTGTCTATGCTAATGCGGCGTACTTGCACGCCGCGCGCCGCTCCGGAGGATGGCACAACACAATTGTCCGCGCGTGAGTGTGTGGAATGATGATTTTCATATCATTTACAAATTGTTCGCGCTCGAGCGTATGTTAATCGCTCGCATTTGAATTTGAATATGATTATTATTTGACGTTATGTAATCAGGCGTACACATCCGACCGAATAATCAAGGCGCACGTACGTACGCGGCTCGCACGAGGAAATTCGGTCATATTCTGAATGGCGGTTGCGAGGAAAACGCCCCCGCAAAGATGCATCTTTTCCGTGGACCGCAACGAAGAAGGAGCGAAAGAATTACGCGTAAAATCCGTTTGATATAAACGTGTTTAATGACTTCATACGCGGGATAAAACCCTCTCGAAAGTGAATGCGTTATTGGGGAATGGAGGCCGGCACCGAATCAATGAATTGACACGAAATTCCATGAACGCAAAGACAATCGTATGCAATTGATTAGAATATCAACGCGGCATTAGCATAAAATGTATAATTCAATGGAATCTAATTGTATTATCATCAGCGCGCGCGCGATGCGACGAGACAATCAAGAGTGCGCGCGCGAGAACAATAAGTCATTTCAATATCATCTGCGCGGACACCATTTCGTGTTCGCGTCGTCGGCTAATTTGCATTTAATTCGATTTGCATTAATATGGTTAATCTTAATCAATTGCGCAACGACGTGGCATACCAGCCGCACGTACCGACTGCATCGGCGGATCGCGTCATAGCCGCATCGCGAATTTTACGCGGAAATTAAACCATCGACGCATTGCTGCACGGCGCGCATCGCGGTGGCTCGTTAGCGCTAAACGTTGGCGCGCTCCGTAATGAGTTCGTTACGAGCAGCGTTCGCGGCTCGGCGCGCGCGCTCCTCATTTGCTTGCCGTCATTCAAGACGGCCGGCCCCAGCAAGCGACGAATGCGAGCATGAATGAAGAAGATGCTTGCGCACACATGCATGGCCAGCGCGATGTGATAACAAACGCCACTGGGTTGGGTTTGGAATCGGACGGAGATGTGAAGCGGTGAACGATGGCTTTCCCATGCGCTGGCCGCGACATTCCTAGTAATGATGTGCGCGTTCGCATCGGATGGCATGGTCGATACCATCGCATCGATGCGATGCTATCGAAAAATCCCCGTACGAATCATATTGGCGACGAATGGATCGAGCATATGTGCTGGACGATTTCAACAATTGCGCGTCGGTTAATATTGCAGAAATTTCGGACCGTTTGCGTTGTTTACATGTGTCGTACTGCAATATCAATGACATTCGTGTCGCTATCAATATTTTACACCAACATTTTACGCCGCATTCGCACAGAATAGACTAGCTGGGTGCCTTTGTTTACAAATTTTGGCATTGAAATTTTTTTAATGATTTGAACTTGCATCGTGATTTTTGTATGAAGCAACAACATTTTAGGAAGAATAGATGTTTCGAAATTATATCACAGTTTTGGTGGGACAACCTCATTAATTATTTATAGCCAATTAAAATCGAACCATCCATGTGACATGCAGATTCCACTTTTGTTCATTTTAGAGCGTTTTTTGAAGCGTCCAAGTCTGCAATTGATACGAAATCATTAAATCGGTGTTGTTGCTATGCAGCATCTAATTTAAAGCAACTGTTCATCGTTTACGACATCTTTTCTAGTCGTCTCGATATCAGAATATGGAGCAAAAGATAACTTTTCAAATGATGCATGTCGAGTCGTAAAGAAATAAATTCAAAGTGCTTTTTCGAAATGACAAGCTTGGAGAAATGCGGCTGTTCGGAGTTTGGTAATTGATTCGCATTGATTCCTCAGCAACGCTTGCGCCATGCGATCCGCAAACATGGGCAAACCTCCAAGGCAATGCAATGTTCATTACCAGGTGCGCAAATGAAACGAGTGGCGCACATTTTTGGGCAAATGCCCATAACGCGCTAGCGATGACGACGGGGAACGCGTGACCGAGTGCGCGCCTCACGCCGCGGCGGCAGCGGCGTGTTGTTTTTGGGTGGATCAGCTCGCGAACATTCGCAACAATTGCACATGCCATCGACGATGCCGGCGAAGAAGTGGATATAATGTAAAGGAGGTCATAGGTCGGCACGTGACCGATCAAATATAATAGAGGCGCGCGCGCGAGCGCTCACTCACTCGATGCGCACTACAATTCTGCAGTCGGCGTAGTCGCCGCCGTCGCCGTCGTCGCCCGATGCATTTTCCCGCTAACAACCACAACGAGCGCACGGCGAAACGGTAACAGGCGGCCGAGGAAGAGCAAGAAGTGCAGCGGGCACGCGAGCACTTCGGCGGCTCCGCCGGTGGAGGAGGATCAATCGCGATGGACCCGCGGCTGGAGCGCGCGCCTTCGAGGCGCGAATGCAATCGATTGCTGCGCGCACGACTCAGAGATCCACGCTTCGCACGAATTTCCACCGGCTCATTGAAAGCGCGCGCGCGCGTGGAGACGACGATCGCGGCCCCGGCTGTTCTTCGGAACAAGATGAAACACGGACACGAGTCAAACAATAGACGGCGCGAGCCACACGGAGGACGGCACATGGAAAATGATATGAAAACGACATAAATTCGCGTAATGATTCAATAAATTGCAATCAAACGGACGCCCGGACGACGCTCGCCGCGCCGGGCCAAAAGCAGCGCTGTGCTGCAAAAGGCTTTTATTAATCCGGTTGGGAAACTAATTAAGAAATTATATTTGTTGTTCCACGTGGATTTGGATTAATGGCTTGGAAATAATTAAGGTGTTTCCTTAATACGCGCGCTTTTACTTTACTGACGAATGTCTCTTGGTCAACCCACGTGACACAACAATTGCCCAGTCAAGAATGAAATGCATTCGTAATCTCTGCAAGACGTGCAAAAAAAGCAGTTAAATCCGCGAAACATGAAGAAATTTTAATCCGATTTTACTAATGGGTTAATTATCGGATGGAATTGCAATAAATTCACATTCGTTTAGCGGCACCACGCAAGAATCGTCTGCGAAATGCAATTAGACATGAAAAAAAAAAAAACAAAAACGCTAACGCTCTCAACGAGTTTATGCAAGAAGACAACAAAATAACTGCGATGATGATGATGATGTTGATGATGATGATGATGATGAAAATTCACATGCAAATTTTGCACAATTTTCATCTAACAAGGCGCAAAGCGAATACGGAGACGGTGTGGAACGTCGTCGAGAAGAATTGAGTCATCCCCGGCTTAGAACTTGGCGCGCGCGCGCACCGCGTTCTGTACTAAATATGCTAAATGAAGCGGTGAAGAAACCCGCTTCTTGCTTTTCAGAAAACAATCAAACGTTTTGTCCCGCTGTGCACCCACCGGCAATCTGCACGTACGTACGTTTTGGGGTCTCGTCTTGTCTAGGCATGTCGTCTCACAATGCACTCCGTAGCAGTCAACAAACAGCGAGCGACAATAACAACGTGCGCCGTTGTTGTGCTGTTTGTTTGTGTGTGAGAACATTTCGCACGCGCAATACCAGCGGCTGCGGGCCGCTCTTTTGTTCGATCGCGCGCGCCTAGCGCCGAAGAGCCGCCGATGTTCGTGCGGCGGCCAGAGATGCATTTCGATGGCTATTAGGCGTAATAGCAAGGCAATCATGATGCCGATGCCGAAGAGCGACTCCGCCCGCGCGCTCGCTTTCAATCACTTGCGCCGTGCGCGCGCGACGAAATTCGCGTTCGCAATTGAAATCGCGCGCGCGCGCGGCTGCTGCCGCCACTGCCGCTGATGAATCAAACACCTATTATGAATATGGAGCAAGGTTAATGACGTGCTTTTATTCAGCGTTTTGATTACGCCGCGCTCTTGCGGCTCTAATGAAAAATGAAGAAATGCAATTAATTGTTGTTTCGCTTTCAAACGCGACTCAATCTCGCGCCTCGGCTTTGTCTCGCGCTCCACGATGGCTATCGCACAATGTAATTAAGATCGGTTACGACAATTTACCGCGACACAATCCTATTTCAATCTGAGCACACTCCAAGTCATTACAGCTGAACGCGCTGGACAATAGATACCCTCAAAGTGGTAAAATCACCTCGGGTCCAAGTGCAAGGTGATATTTAAATTGTGATAACGGACGTTCCAAATGAGATATCTACTTGATTTTTCATCATATTGAAGGGAATTAAATACTCTTTAAGGATAGTGCAAAAGCCCCTGAAGAAAGATGGTCGCGTCCTGGTAACTTGACCTGGTGCACGGAGCGCACAATTTGGAACCAACTCTATTCTACTAATGCGCCTGGTTAAATGTAATGAATCTATCGGTGTGTCAGATTTAAAGTAGTTTTTTGTTGTATATTACACGAGACTAGAAGTTAATTGAGCAAACTTTTCGGACAATGTACTCAAAATGCAATTCGTTGCAATTAGAAACGCAATACCTCCGAAACGCGAGCACCTAGCGCAAAAACGTGAAATATTGCTAAAAGAGCATTAATGCGGCTACAAATTGATGTATTACAATATGCAAGTGACATTAGTCGTTTGGCCATTTCAAAACAACGGCTTGTACGAAACGCGCGCGCGCGAGCACCGAACGAACAATAGCAACCGCGCTTGGAAATTTGCAGCAGTGGCGGCCACGCAATTGCACAATAATGTGAGAACTGGAGTGCTTCATTTCGGTGTTACCATCATCTCATTATCATATTTCACTCGAATTTCGCTCCGTTTCGTTTCATTTCATTTCGCTGCCGAGCGCAGCCCAATTACACGGCACGCACGGCGTCTTCGCCCGTTCATCCGAAAGTCATCAGCGCCACAATGTCACAAGTTTTAATTAACTACACACTACTTATGAGTAATTTACAAATTCAATTCATTAGCTGCTGTTTGTTGTTGTCATCGTTGTCGCGAGTTTTTGTTGCTTGTTTCGCATTTTCGTTCATACATTTTCGCTTCTCTCCAAAGAAGTCCTCCTGAATACGGCCACCACGCGTGCATGCTACAACTCCATGGAACAATACAATAACTAAGAAAGGACGAGACAATACGCGCTTGTCCAACATATTAATGCACTTTACGCAGTGCGCTCGTTCGCTTCTTCTGTGTGCTTGCCGCGAATTCATTCGTTTTTTGCTGTTGCGTACGAAATCCAATTAGCACTAACAAACCATTTTAACGGTGACAAGTTGTCCGTCCAAACAGCGAAATAGGCGACCGCAACAAAGAGTTTTCTACGCGGTGAGAACGCCCGCGCCGAAAATACGAGAAAGAAAAAACCATCCACAGTTTTCGTCAAAATTTCGTTGACAACTTGATGACGCCACTTAACTCTTCACGTCGTCCGCGCACCGCGACTCTCGGCGCGTTTGTTTCTTTCTTTCCTTCCATGAGTCATTACGGCGGTGGTCGCGACTCGTCATTAATATGCGTACAATTTTGATTAGAAAGCATTAATTTCAAGTGCCTTGTGCGTCGGTTTGCTGCGCTTTGTTGTGCACGCAGAACAAATGCGAAATGTCAACACTTTTTGCTGAACTTTGCGCGGGCGAAGAACCTGGTGATCTCGCGAAGAGCACGCGTGTGCATTTCGGCCGCACGCCAGCCGCCACGTGTTGTATGAAATTGATTAAGAATGCGCTTGTTTTAAAGAGTGAAGATGTAATAAGAGTTATGGAGTCGTTGAGTGGCGCGTTTTACGAGCGTTCAATTGCATCATTTCGTACTTTATGGGCGCTGATGTGCGAAGCGTCGACTTCTTAATGAAATCGCACGCCGAAGATTTGCGAGCTTGCTCGTAAATGTTATAGTTATTATTAAAGAGCAACACTTTGCCTTTGATAATGTGCACTTATTAAGAAAAATTGCCAAAGCTCTGCGCGTGCGATTATCCTAAATGTGCTGTTAAACTTTTGCGAAGTGTTAATTTTTTGAAAGTCCATTTCGTGCTAGTATCGCGAAAACTAGGGATAACTTCATATCTATATGAAAATCCAATCAAATCGTCGAATGTTTTTGAAGAACCAAGGCATTTTCAACTCCTTACACTGATTTTCCTACTTACACATGGCAAAACTTTAATAGGCGAAAAAGTTGGAATTAGAAACTTTAGAATTGACCGCAACAAATTCCAGACATTTTCCTCACCGAAAACACTTACATGAACGTCGCAAGCGTAGACTGATACCCCTTCGGACACCCCTCTTGTGTCGACCAAGCCTTGGTGACATGCATTATGGCATTGAAAAGTTGACAAAAGAAATTAGTCCGATGAATTTTGAACTCATGCATTACACTGTGTGTGTGATTGAATCGCATAAACCGCGGAAATTTCAACGCCTGTTGGCAGAAAACAAACAGGATAAACGTTACTTCCAACACGATTTCTGATTTACGAAAATTGGACAACCACACAAAATTTGGGCCGGAAACCACTTTAAGGCCTCATACTGGAGTGCGAAAGGATGGACGACAGCCGAGCAAGGATACTAACCTTTATCGGATATGTGGGTGAAGAGGAAATCCACACGATGCAATCCTTAGCGAAAGCACTTAGAACTTCATGTAAAAACAATTCGTCTTGGCGGAGCGGAATTGCCTCAGTGAGTTTGCGCACAAAAGTGGCACGTTTTAAATCGGCGCACCAATTCGTCCTGTGTGTGTGCTCTTTGCTGGCGATTTAGTTCGCTTGCTTCCGTACAGGATAACGGCGTCATGGGCGCACGTGGATTTGCACGATGCGCGTACAACTTTCGGGCAGCGCGTGCATAGTGCGCGCGCGCATCTCACGGGGAAGCGGCGATTGCGATGGGGGCGGCATTCGCTGGAAACGGCGGCAAACTGCGTGTCGGAAGGGCACACAACAAACAACACACTCACATCCACTGGGCGCAGCGATGGATTTGTCTTGGCACTGGCACCAGACGGCGAACAAGCACTCGAAGTGTGGCGCAGGACTCGCGCTTCCTGGCGAACTTGGCGAAGTGCGCGTCCAAGTTTTGCGCGCGCGCGTTTCGAGTCACGGCGAGCGCGGGATGTGGTGATGATGTACGATGATGAGATGTGTGCTCTGCTCCGAACGACGTCCGAACAGACACTGCCCCGTTGGTAGTGCTTTAGTTTACTTAGTTGTTGGCTGCTCTGGCCGCGACCGAGTGAGTTGCGAGTGCGCGCCCGGCTCATTCACGGCGCACTCTTCGGCGCGAGTAGTTGCGCGGCGAAGGCAAAAGGCAAGGTAAGAAGAAGGCAAGGCAGGCGCAAGAGAAGCGAACGCGCAAGCGGCGTGTTAAGTTAAAGTAAACTAAAGCAGCGGACGCTGCGGATTCCTCTACTTCTCGTGGCCGCGCGTCGTCTTCGGCGGGCTGCTGCACTGTCGCTCTCGCGTAAGTCGCGCACGGGCACGGCGAAAGAAGGAAAGAAAGAAAGAGTGTTCCTGCGACGACGACGACGACGTCGACGCCAACTTCGACGATTGTATATGGTGCGAGCGACTTTTACGCACCTCGCACATCGCGTCACGCATTTGAATCGAACGGAATCAATGCATTTGCTTCGCTAACAGACGAGGATCAGGATTTGTCACCTTTAGTCGGACCGCTCTAATTTCCCATGTAGCATCACTTCTCTAGTATCGCTCACCTCCCTTTGTCCAGGGGCTATTTCCTATCAGTAGATGTACTTCGCGAATCATCCGCGGCAGACTTCTCTCGTCATCGTCCGACTTAGTAAAACTTTGCACCGCTTTACATAACAATGCGGTCTGCCAAGCCGCCAACTTGCGCCCGAACGCGATAAACTTTTATTTCAGCGTTAATTAATCAATTTCCAAGGATGCAAATGCCATGCGCATACATGGATTCGAAGGAAAAAGCATTTCTTGCATGCGCGATACGTGCGCACGCCACAAGCTGGAAATTGACGAGCTCGCCGCGCGCCGAGGCAAACGACGGCGAAGCGAACGTTAGAGAGGAAAACGACCACACCTTACTGTCTTCATCTGGTCTACTAGTTCATCAGCAGCCGCACGTATCCAGCGCGCCAAACAAGAGCAGCGCGCACGAATGCGATGCCTATAACGTAACAACAGCGTAAAAGTAAAACGTTGTTGAGCGCGCTGAAGTCCGCGAACAACGATAACACGCATGTGCCCGATGCATACCATGCATCCGTCGAGATTTGAAGCATCGACTTTTCTCCGGGTCGAGAGACAATCGGTTTTGCATTCGATTCTGCGACAGTGGAGCGGAATTCCTCAACAGAGATCATCGTAGCAATCAAAATTTTGTCGACCCCTTGTTAACACCATGACAGTTTGCTGATATGTCCTTGCGTCCAATGCCATTAGACGCCTACATTTTCCAATGAACGCGTACCATGTTGGTGTTGGTACATGCATAAAGTGCGCAAAATTGCAAAGTTTCAAACTAATATAACTGACGTGATCCTTGCGCCAAAATACTGGTTTCAGAGTACATTTGTACTGTGGCGGACTGCCACCACGCCCCGCAACGCACCCTGTCGCCCGGTGCAGAATTCATTCAGTTAACGATCGAACCGACAGGGTGGGTTAGCAAGGCGCTTGCGCCGGGAGCTGAGC
>JARJDZ010000533.1:0-35477 GCA_030264555.1 Aleochara sp. GC000083
TTAACAAAAATCTGTGCAAAATCATAAATTTAAAAAATCCAACTTTGAACCCGGAAAAACTACATTTCCCATGTGAAAATTAAATGTCCCTAGAGTGCATTTTCAAGAGAATTTATCCACCTGCAACTTGAACTTTTCATGGTTAAAATCGAACCATGCGTTTAAAAGATATCAATACAAATCTAAATTTGCAAAAATGTCAATATTCTTTAGAGTCGCGTAGTCGCGAAATATTAGAATTCTTTGTTGATTGTTGTTGCAATTTATTTACAATTAATTAGCAATACTTGAAATACCGTCATCCTTTTCTCTGAGTCCTCTCACATGACAATCTTTAGCGACGTAGTAATTCTCCTATTGGCGTTCAGAAGAAAGTCGTCCATTTGCAAACCACATTGCGAAAATACAACACATCGGGGACTGTTACACAAGTTTCAATATCAATTTTGCACGCTCGAAACACACATGCCCTGCGTTCATAGAAAGTCGTCGTCGTCGTCATCGTCGGACAACGGCGACAATCTTGACATAATTCATATGCACATGTGAACAAGAAGACGTAGTTTGAAAATGTCTTCTCGTCGTATCTATCGGCAATGTGTCCAATTAAATCAATTAAGCGCGGCGTCCCGTGGAAAAACTCCGCTATACGACACCACATGGAAAACATGCTGCTGCAGCCAAAGGTATATAATCAATGTTATTAATTGAATTAATAATGGAAACGCAAACAGCATACGGGAGGAAAGTTGTGTTTGATTTGAGACTTGAAATTTGCACTCGACTCGGCTGATTTTGCACATTGCACGTTGTTGTTATTTCCTTCATCATTATCATCATCACCATGGCTCATGCATAACTTATGCGCAAGAGTCAAAGTTCCATCGGCGTATAAACAATGTTGACAACTTCATTCATCGCAATTATCCGCAATTTTGTTGTAAATCAAGCGGGAATTTTGTGCGAAATTATTGTAGGAAATTAAATAATTTGCATTTCACGTCAAATGCAATCCGTTATAATTGTAATTAGATTGTCGCAATTGTTTGTTTTGTAATGACTTAATTGTCGTTTTTGATGGTTGCGAAAACGTGCAAAAAAACCGGTTGATGTGTTCTCAAAGTGTCGGATGTGTGTGTTGCACAGCAGATCGTCGACTGACAACAAGACGTGCATTAAATGAGTAAAATATATTAGAACTTTCTACGGGAAATGAACGGATGCCTCAACAATTCCAAATTGAGTAGTGCAGAAACAGTTCAAGAATGCATGAATTGAATCGGAGATGGAAAGTCATTAAATGTATGGATCTACACGTACCAACATTTTTTTATTTATTTGCACTGAAATGTTTCCTTTTTGCAATTCAGAAAATATCATTTAAAAAGTACTGCAAAAAAAACAAAAACTGGAAAGTGTCCCAAAAAGATAAAATTGCAATTATGCATTAAAGCAATAAAGATATAAAGTTTGCACCGGGCTCATTAAAGAATATCACAAGCGAAATATTCGTGCAATTAATTAACTTTCATTTAATAATTACGAAAGTCTCGATGTACCTTCTGGAAGGTCTCAGAGGTCGCCAATTAAAAGACCCTGATGGAACAAACACGAAATGATGCACAAAGTGACTGACATGTTTATTATGGATTTGGCGAAATTAATTTTCAATTTGGTTGAAGTAACCATAAGGTAGAGAACCTTATGGATTTCCCATAAGTGGTCGCAGCACGACAACGTCATTAATCAGTTTTTAATCAAGCAATAAATTCTAATAAAAGTCGATTGGAACGAAAGCCGTGACGTTCTGTTCAGAGCGGAGCGCATCTTGCAACAATAACGTTATAATTTAATTTATAGTATTGTTCCTTGTTGCATCTTCATGCCAGAGAAATCTATACTTTATTCCAGAATTTTCCAAACAAAGTATCATTTCATTTTTAAATTTCCTCATAAGTTTATGACTTAAATTTGATTATTTTTGGTTAATTTATTAAAACATTAATTAAATTGTCATTTTGCAATGAAAATTGATATGAATTATGGGAAATTTTTGCGAATTTTCTTCGTCTTTGTCGTCGTTGTCGTTGGAAATGAAAAGCAGTTTCCTGTAAATGATCAACCATTCGTTCATGTCTGCAGTATCTTCGGATAATGAACTAGCATTTGTATACTTTGTATACTCATAAGCCCAAAGTCAAAGAGCGCGAACAATGTTTCCGTTGTTGTCTTCGCGAACGTCGGAGGAGTCGGTTCATTTGGCGTTCGAATGCCAAATTGAAAAATCCTCCACCGAGAACAATTCCGACAACACATTATTGGGCTCGAAGAACTGATACACCCAGCAAAAGCGAGGAAGAACTTCATGGGAATTGAATGCCACAGCCGACGACAATGCAACCAGCAGGAGAAGAAGAACAAACAACAACACCAACAACAACAACAACAAGAACGGCCAGAATGGCACGAATAGTGAAAGTATAAGAGATCTCTATGGAATGAATGAATGGTCTCGTTGAACCGACAGCAACGACTCAATTATTTCCATGTTAACCCTTTGTTTCGTTTTTTTTTTTAATTCGGGTAAATGGAAAGAGGTTCCATTGTTTTCGATGGGAGGAAGAGGAATCTACGATTGTTGTCGTTATGTAATTTCGGGTGTAAGTGAAATGTTACAATTAGAATGGAATAGTGAAATAGAATTTGAATCCAATTGGATTTGTTGTTTGAAAGTTGCAATTTTTTATGTGGTTCAACTTTAGGGTTCAGGTTTCCTGAACTGGGACCTAATCATGGTACTAAACCTTTATAAGGATATTTCACAACTGAGAAAAATGCTGTTTGTATCATTCAAATCAGTTCATTTGTTCTAGAGATATGATTTTTTGCAAATTTTATAACATACAGTTTTTGGCACAATTTTTCTACAATTTTTTATAATCTTTCCATTAAAAGTTACCCTATTTTATTTATATATTTTTGTGAAATGCTAATTAAAAATTACTATCTGATAAAATTTGGTTTCAGAAGACTTTTAAAAGTTTGGAAGTTAGAGACAAATAAAATTTTGCATTTTTGCAAGTTCTGGAATTTCCTGATTCGGGACCAGTTGCTGACTATTATTTATTACTTATTTTCTTCAAAAAATAAACAAAATACCTGTCGAATCATTCAAATCGATTCAATAGTTCCAGAGATATAATTTTTTGCAAATTTTGCAATTTATAAAAAAACAATTTCCAATCAATTTTGAACATTTTTTTTGCAAATTTCCTGGACAAAAGACAATAATGTTATATATAATTGACAAAAATTAAATTTGAATCTATGCTAAATTTTGCAATAAACATGAATTGTAAACAATTAAAACCTTGCTATTTTTTTTTAAATGTAATTAATTGAAGCTAATAATTTCAACTCAACAACAACGACTTCAAATTGTTGGATTTACCGTTTGGATTTTGATTTGAATTTCAATTCCCTCCAGATCTAATTGCCTTATTGTTTAAACAGCGCCCATTATTTCGCGATATGAATTATATGCATCATGGCTGCAATAATTACATAAATGCATCCGACCGTCGATCTCTTTTTGCGTACCAAATGTACCAACCAACAATTACAAAGCGCCGAACAAAGTATGACAATGTGAGCAGAAGACAACGACGCAGACGACTTCTTGTTATTACAAGAATTATAGTTGGACAAAATATGGTCGACTCTTTCTGGCGAATATGATGAGCGCACTCAAGATTGAAATGTCGTGGTTAATTAACCGTTGCAATGTGACGTAATTATGCTCTATGAAAGCAATGCATGCGTGAAGACGTTGTACCTTTTAAATTTTGACTTTGACCATCATCCAAGTAATGAGAATTAAATTATTATTTATTACACGAATTTTATGACTTTGAGAAACAAAGAATTTCATGAAAAATTCCTTAGAAGGAATTAGTTTTTTAATTCTACAGCGAATGGCAAAATTGTTCAATTTTTTGCAAACGAGATGTTTTATTTAAATTCCCAAAAATAGTAATATTTTTTAAAAATGTTGCAATTTAAAAAAATTCGCAAAAATACGTAACTTGAGAAATATTTTGAATATGAGATATTCGCAAAGTTTCTAAAACAAAGTTTCATTCATTCAATTCTTATTTTTTTTAAACTATCTTTAAATTAATTGATTTGAAAAAATAAATAAATTAAAATTAAATTATTATTTAACATATGAATTTTATAACTTGACAAAAAAATTATGAAAATCTCCAAGAAAATCTGATTCTAAAATTACTAATAAAATTATGCAAAAATTTCGCAATTTAACCATGAAATTTTTCCATTTAAATATTTTCTACTAAAAAATCAGCACGAGTAAACAAATAAAAACTTTACAACAACTTTGTAGTTTCAATGTCTTCACATCATGTTATTGCTAAAATATGCGCAATATAAGCATTCAACAATTGCCAACATAAGCGTATGCAAATTGGCAAACATTGAGGAAAATTGGCGAAACAATTAAAATTCACGTTTCGTCCATAAAGCTTCATTAACAAACAAATCCATGAAATCACGTCACACATTCATTTGCAATGAATCCGTAATGAGTCCTGTATTTGATGTTATTGCAAATTTCATATTTGACATCATTTCCAAGTGGATTAGGTTAGATTTTAGCATTGAGGATCAAGTCCAAAGGACGCACAAGTAATGATTAAAAAGTAAGAAGTTGCTAATTGTAGTTATTGAATGGAGATAATTAAATTTCATTTTGTGATATGTGATGGACCAAGATTTTTAATGATGCTAATTGATTTGGTAATCAATGATGTAATCAATTATGGATTATGTGATGAAAAAATCAACGAATGGTCATCAAGTTATATGAGTTTATAAATAATTTGCTAATTTATAGATAAATATCACCTCATTTTTTTAAATATGAATCAAGTGTTAAAAAATATACCAAAAAATTATTTATATAATGATAAGTAGAAAATATGTAATACTTTAAAAATTATTATTCAAGTAAATCAAGAAGGACCAAGAAGACCAAAGTCCAAATTCAAAATTTTTAGAATATTACAAATCAAAAAAATATTAATATTTCAAGTTAAATTTGTTTCGAAATCTTGAAAATTACAAAAACATCAGAAAATAAAATTTAGTACACATCAAATTTTATAGAAGATTAAGAGATTTTTTGCCAATAATAAAATTTGATTTATACATGATTCTAAAAGATTTTGCAAGTTAATAAAAATTAATAGTTCAACAATTTTTTATCATAAACAACCAGGATCTAATTTACCAATTTTTACGATACTGGCAAACTTCAAAAAACCATCAAACCCATTAATTTGAAACTTCAGCATTCAACTTGAAGGAATCTCTAAAAATAACACATATGACATCATTGCGAGCAGCACATAATCGCGAACGGTGTTTGCACAAGAACCGAATGACTTCACAAGAATCGCAAAACTGCTCGTTAATGTGCGCTTTCATGCCGACTGACAAGCAATGAAATGAAACGAAATGCGAATTGATTCATTCAGCACACACATGAAACGAACGAATTCATTTCGTAATTGCATAACATTCCGTCTTGCCGTCCACAATGGCAATAATACAATAATAATTAATGCGAACCCACTCGCATCTCAAAGAATAAATGACTGATCTCATTTCGTACGAACGACGACTAAGTGCATTCATTAATAACGAACAGCAAGTAAGTAAGTAAGTTGAGGAGAAATGTGCAATTCATACCTTCCGAATATGTTCGCGTAAATTGGCGAAATGTGCACACGTACGCCTTTGCACTCAAAGTGCTTAATTGCGAATAAATATGCGAATGAATGTGCGCAAGACGAGGACATTGATTTGCATTATTGGAAAACTTTGTGCTAAAGTAAATGGTCAATGTTTCGAGGTGGAATTATCCAGTCATGCAAAATTACAATTATGTGCGCAAAATGATGATTACATCGCGTTCGGTGCGGGGTTTAATGCGAAATTCGCTTGCAAATGGAATGCGAACCAAATGGACATTTTGCTTAATTAATTGCTACATGCGTATATTACTTGGATAAACATATTTGAATCGAGGAACTAAATAGTTGAAGCTATTATTTTACGTTTTGCATTGCATTCAGTTGGGCTATTAACATGTTGGATAATAAATTGACAAATTTTTGCAAGGATTTGCAAATTCAAAGTTATAATTTTAAAATTCTACACTTTATATTTTCGTTTTAAAATTCGCACTTTCAAATTGCATTTTCAAATATTTTCAAATTCATTCTGAAAATACACAGAAATATTTTTTTGCAAATTTTAGTAGCTCATAAGAAATAGTTTTCTAACAAATATAAGTTTTACTAACTTCGCAAAACTTTGCAAATAAAAAATGAAAGGAAATACAACTGAATGAAATCAAGAAGATTAAGTTCCACAGGAACTCATTAATTTCTCCCCTGGGAACTCTCCCCAGAATTGCGAAACGGGAAGATGCATGACGTTGCAAATTTGCCAGGATGCCATCAAAGCGATTTGATTAAAACTTGGTTGGCAAACGCGAAGAATGCACCACACGTCATGGAATGGTGCCAAAAGGATGCGACAATGCAAACGTATCGCAAAACTGAAGCGGGGGATCAAAGAAGAAACTCCTCGAGGAGAGGAGCAAGCAAGATGGTCGTTTTGCATATTTCTGGTCTGTGCACCGGAAGAGGATCGCACTGTGACGACAACCTATTTTCGACCTGGATGGGTTGTTAACCTAGTTTTCCGGTGCATCGTGTAATTTTGTGCAAAAAAAATTGATGATTTGGCACAAAGTGATATAGATTCCTGGGGAAGATTTATCGATATTGGCATACTTCAAGGAAGATGTATAAGGCAAATGGTGGGATTTAAGGATGTTTGACATAATTTTTCAATTGATCGATTAAATTGTTGACATATCAAAATTTAAGATAACAGAATTCAATTTTAAATTTCAAAGATCTGTCATTATTTTTCTAATATTGAATTTGAGATTTATTTAAAGAAATGTGACTAAATTCTTCGATTAATTAAATTGATTGTTATTAATTCATCCATTTATCATTTCTGAAAGTCTTAATTGAAATACATCTTAATCAAAATATTCTTCTAAAGAAATGAATAAAATTAAAATTACTTGAAATTAAAAAAGGGCAAAAATGTTAAATTCAATAAGGATATATTTTTGATACTTCAATTATAAGATAAGAAATTCAATTATCAAAATCAAAAATGTCAAGAATAATGTCCATTCAAATTTGCAATTCTAAATTTAAGATGCAAAAATGGTCATTGAATAAAACTGAATAAAAATGGCAAATTTAATAAGGATATATTCAATTTTCAAGTTAAAAAATTTGTGAATGAAAGTTTTCAATTCTAAATTTAAGATGCAAAAATTGATACTTGAAATGAACTAAATTTCCAAAATTTAATTTATTTGTTGATACTTATTTTAGAAAATCCTTGAATGTCATAAAAAGCTAAAAAAACGTAAAACTAATAAAGGATAATTTTGGATCCTTCTAGATTCTTGCAAAGCAATAAAATCCTGCCTAGAAATAGAAAACTTCCTGATTACACATTTGGTACTTAAACTTTAAGAACCTTGAAGAAATCTACGAACATAACGATTTAACATTTAAAATGTTGCCGTTTGCAACTAATTGAAACGAGCGCACGACCAAAGGATAATGAATGAGTACATCGTGCCGGCAAGTTAATTGAATTGGCCGACCATAAACGGCACAGGTAGGTAATTGCCATCGAGGCACACAAGAAGAAGGAATACACACATTTGTTATAAAATGACACAAACGGCGGGCGAAAGAAAAAGAAATCCCGGAATTCATCCATTAATGCACTTGTATGCACTTTGTATGCACTTTTGTCTCACCTTACGAGCAAGCAACTAGAGGCACAAGGGCAAAGAAAAGTTGCGATATTAATTTCAACTGAGCGAATTTATCATTCGCCATAAATGGCATAAAGAGGATGGGATGGAATATAACGCATTCAGTATTCGCATGTGAACGTGGAATGCGCAAACGCCTGTTACGTTATCGAAGACACTTAACATTTGCAGATGAATTATCGATGCAATAAAATTGCAAATTTCAATTGCATTCAATTCAGGAGGACGTAAATAGATGAAGTGGATGGGAAGCAAGGTCGTTTCTGGAACTCCCATTACATCCTACGAGAATTTAATTTATTTGATATCATAATAGAATTAGCAATAAATTCATTTCAAATTAATTTGCAAAGAAATTAATTTTTGCAAAAATTAAATTCTAAAAATTAGATTAGATTAGATAGAAGATAGAAGCAAACGAAAATGAAATTTTCTATATTTATTAATGCCCAACTCGTTAAGTGAGACATTTTGCTCGTTTGCTAAATTTCTGAATATAAGAAAAAACTTTAAAATTTTCTACTTGAAAATAAGATATTGAGAAAATTTAATAGAAATGGAAATTAAATTAATTTTCCTGCTAAAAATATATTCATACAAGAAGCTCGTTAGATGAGGAATTTTACTCGTTGAGTAAATAAAATAAAGAATTTTGTTCTAAACTATCCTCAAAGTCCTAAATCTGATAAAAATTGTGAAATTCTTTAAGAAATAAAAAGAATTCATTCAACGACAATATTCAAAATCTGCTCGTTAGACGAGACATTTTGCTCGTTAGCCAAATTATTAGTTACCATCACAAGATATTTGTTCTAGAATAATTCTGAGGATAGAAACCATACTACAAAACTGAGAAATTTTGCCGAAATAACTTTCGCCACTAAAAATTCGCACAAAACGCCGCTAAAGAAGCATAGAAATTTGTATCTAGTTCGAGATCTTCACGCCGGATTACGAACAAATATCCAATTACCACAATGAAACCGCAGAATGCGAAATGAAGAACGAACCGCCACACAATAATATTCATCGGACATGATTTACTACTTAGCATGGGATTAACGTCATATACGCACACACCTTATTACTCGACAATAATGAGCACACACATTCAATTCATTCACCAGAGTTTTGGTTGAAAAATTGCTGCCGCCAGCAGCAGCCATCTGGCAAAAATCACATTTCGCACATACGATGATTCCAATTGTTCCTCCGTCCATGTTTCACATTCGCGCATTCACGTTCACGTTCAGCAACGTTCACGTGAAGGAAAGTAAGTAAGTAAAACGAAACGGTACGAGCTGCGCGTGTGCAATTATCGCACGAAATTCGCTCCTTGTATTATCAAATAACTATAATTATAAAATAATTTATTTGCTAGTCTTGCATCGAGGCTGTGATTGCGAGCGAGTCTGACTACCGACGATTCGTAAACGTATCGGTTTTATTGGTCAATTAATGTTGTGTGCGCGCACTTTGTGGATAATGAGGTGTTATGGTCGCGAACGTGCGCCAATTATTCATGTAAGATATTTGTCAGCAATAAATTTGCAAATTTTCATTCATTTGTTTCGTTTTGGAATTCGTTTTTCAAATGTATATTAGATTCAAGTGAGAGGTTTTTTGCAAAAAGAAGAATCTTGAAATATCTGAAAGAACTTCAGAAATATTTGAAGTTCTAAGAGTTGAAAGGAAATAGACAACAAATCCAAAATACCATGAAATTTAAACCAAGAAAATTTCAAAAAATATTCATTAAATATGTTATTTAAAAATCTAATATAATAAATTTGCAAATTTTCATCATTTTGGAATTCGTTTTTCAAATATATTGATTCAATTGAGTTTTTTCCAAATAATAAAAGAATAGAATATCTGAAGGAAGTTCTTGAAATATTCGAAGTGAAATTTTAAAAATTTTTGAAGTGATGTTCTAGAAATTTTTTTCGTGAAATAACTCATTTTTGAAAAAAATTATGTCCAAAACGTTATAACCTTAAAAACCATAAATAAAATAGACAACACATCCAAAATACCATGAAATTTTAACCAAGAAAATTTCAAAAAATATAGTATAAATAAGTAAATCTGCTATTTGCAAATCAAACATAATAAATTTGCAAATTTTTTGCAAATTCAAAGTATTACCAGAGCATTAAAACATTCTAGAATTTCTGCTCTTTTGAAATAAATTGAAAATTAGCATATTTCCCCAAAAAAACTACTGCTCGTTAGATGAAACACTACTCGTTATTGATGAATCTATTCGTTATATATGATGTTTAATAAAAAACAAGTAGCAAAAAGTTGCAAAAACAAAAATTGGAAATAAAAAATTGCAATTTTCATAAAATCGAATCAAGTAGTGCAAAATTTTAGAAATAAACCTGCTATTTCATAATTGCCCAAATACTAACACATTTGGCAAATTCAACGTGTCCCAAAGGCATTACAATTCGCATTAATGCAATGCGATCCAATCGAATTGGGGGGCGGCTCAATGTACAATAAACATTGAATTCTGGAATGAGGTGGTTGCACCACAACCACCCACAACATTTTCTGCGCATTTACTACTGCAAATACTGAAGTTTCGTTCCGGATTTTTTTGTATACATAATTCCGGTTGTTTCCGGTTATATAGATCCCTACCATTTGAACATGTGAAATTGTTACCATAGATGAGAATTTTCCAATTGGGGAATTTGCAACTTTTTAACTGGCCAACCATTATTGTAGGATATTATTTTTGGCAAAAAACAAAACTTATTTGAATTTGAATATTGGATAAACGAAGACCACACATTAAAAGACAAGATAAGGAAGATGTCACGTCAGCAGTGACCAATCAGAGACTGGTAACCGTCTGCATCTCTATGGTAACACTTGGACACGTTCAAACTGTATCAATTCCCCTTCGGGAAAACTTGGAAAAGTGTACTCACCGACACTGACGATCTGATATCCGGGCGGCGGTTGGAGGACACGACGGGCCCAGGCGCCTCGTAAAATTTCCAGCGCACATGGCTCGGCAGCAACCAATATCGCTCCGGGACTCACGTAACCCTTGTAGACGAGGGTTTTGGTGGCGCCATTCAGTGCACTATTCCACCAGCAGACCGAATTCGCCGACAGCAGGCCCTGCAACAACGAAAAAGTAACGATATTACTACCATTCCCATGTACGCGTGTTAGACGGCAATTAAATATCCTTCCCAAAAAAAAGGATAAAAATCAAAGTTGGATGCAATCGACCAGCTGCTGTTACTGCAAACTGCATTGAACTTCAACTTGAACTTCCTGCATGCAATCGAATTCTGAACCCGGAATGAAAATAAGGAAGGAAAGAAGGAAGAAAGGAAAAAAATTAATGTTCTCTTGCAGGATTTTCCTTGGAATTGGAATTTTCCTTGATTGACTTTTCTGACGTGTTGCAAGCAATAAAAAGACATCTGGAAGAAATTGCATTTTGCTCTTTGTTTGATTGATTGTAATTTCCGGTCTGAAATTTTCAGTGAAAAATTTGCTACGTAGCAAATAAATTGTTATCCAACAATTACTTGAAAGGCGAATAAAATCTCAAAAACTCTAGTGAAATATCAACAAGGATCTACTAATAAATTCTAGAACTCTTATGCAAATTTTAAATGGACTTCTCTCAGAAAAAGAAGAGCAAATCTCAAGAGTAAATGCGAAATATACAAGCGGAAGTCGAGACAACGCTGGCAACTTAGTATGAAGAAGTGGAGGAAAAATGCAAGAAATATGCGAATGCATTAAGAAGACGCCCGACCCGTCGTCGTCTTGCCGCTTCATCCTCTCTCATCCAGACTCATCCAGAGTGTCCCGAATATATTACGCGGCCGGCCGACGTCCATAAAGATTGTCTCTGGGCAATTTGCGAAATGAGAGTGGAATGGGAACGCATAATTTTGCCGGGTTTCGCTTCGTCCCGAGGTTTTGGTTTTCCACATACTTCTTCCACATTCGCGATGCACAACATTCTTGCGATGCATTCTGGAGCACAACACGCCAAGAATAAGAATATAATGCGCTTGTTTTCTATTTGTCGCTGAATTTGTGGCTGAATTTTGCAACATGGTCAGAATGTGAAAATCGTAAATGGTTCGGTTCATATAGGATTCATATATCATTTCATTTTTTGGTTTATTTTATTGTCGATTTCTGCGGGTTATGAATATTGCGGATTTGAAATCGTAAATTATTTGCAAGTTTCCAGTTGTCAAATTTGAAATACAATATTTCAAATTGTAATTGTCAATTATAAAACTGAAGAAAAAACATTCAAAAGTAATTGTTTTTGTAAATTATGTTAAATTGAAATTGCAAAAATATGACTGATATTTATAAATTTCCCAATTATACAACCGGAAATAAGTAGTAAAATTCAGGATTAATATTTTTGAAAGTTATTAAAATTAATCATTTTCCCATAATTTTTTTGGTTTGATTAATAACTTGACAATTCTGTTTTCTTGCCACAAATTTTAATTTCTGAATGAAAAAATTGGATTTGTAATATTTCTTATATTTCATAAAAAATTCAAAATTTGTCGTAGAAAATATAATTTTCAAACCCACAATAAAAATAAAAATTTTAAATCAAATATTCTTGAATCTTGATTATTTAAATAATTTAAATTTTCTGTCGAATTTTTAAAATCAGATTCATACAAATATCTTGTAATTAATTACAAATTATAATTAAGAAAAAAATAATATCTATCTTTGGAATTATGAAATATATGAAGGGAAAGTAACTTTATATAAATTTTGCAAACATTTTCCATGACGAATTTCGCAGTGAATTCCTCATGATTAAAATATGTCAAGTACCATCATCTCAAAGATATCAAATGATTAGAGAGTGAGTCTGCAAGCAAATTACTGATTGCTCTACGAGTAATTGGCCAATGGTGGCAACACGCAGAGTCATCGTTATTATTTATTTATCTATTTAGATTTTATAGTTCGTTTTGGTTGCGGTCAGAATCTCAATTCAAAGCGAAAGTGTTTATTTACGTTGATGATGAGCTCGAAGGTGGACACGAATACAAAGTGTCCGAATAATAAATTAATGATCTAATAATTTCATTTGCAACTAACAATAATTGATTGATAATTTTTTAGATAAAATTCTCTTGGTTAGATAATGTAATCAAAGAAGAAAATTCATTTGACATGAGTTTGTATTAATTACTAATTTAATTTATTGATAGTTTTTGTTAGTTACGTTGACTTTTACCAATTACTAACTAGTTAGTAGTTAGTGCAGATAGATAAATCGTACATACGTGAGTTTGGATGTATTTAAATTATTTCATCGCTGATGAATGTTTTTGCACATTCAAACGAAAGGTGTTTGAATTTTTCACAACTTTCGCACGCGTTCAAACGAGGCAAAGAAATAAATAGTGTTAATTATGTGTGGTATTTTTTAAAGTGTTAATCGAGTAATTGAATCGATTGCAAATTAGGAAATTGATTTTACTAAAAGCATTCCTTCTTGTTCACTAATTGAACTAGTTTAGAAATTAGAACTAAACTCTCTACGCTAAAGATTTATCCACTAAAACTAAAATCTTCATGAATCAATTAATTTTTTTATATTTTTTCCTATTGAGAAAATTTCTGAATTCCCATTAATTTTTCATAACCTAATAAAACTAATTAAATTTCAACTACAAATTATTAATTTTTAAAATGATTTTTGATTAAAAAATTTCTCGTTGATAAATTAACAACAAGAAAATTAAAGTTTTTAAGTTCTCCAGTAACAAAAAATTTATGATTTTTTTTGAACTTCTTGGAGATCAATCATAAAAATAGAGATGCTTTATTTTAAGAACAATTCCGACGTCTTCTTCCGTTCGAAAACTATTAATAATTTTCATCAGAGTACTTGAAACACTAACAGCATTCATTAACGATAAGTCATAAAAATAGCACCAACAAAATTCAAAGAAAAACGAACAAGAAATCATTAATAACAGACAATTTCCAAGTTTGCTCGCATCATCATCATCATCATGTTGATTTCACATTTTAGCTTAATTACACAGTTACACTACAAGTAAATTGTAACTTCCAATTCCAACACCTAAAATTACTCGAGTTTCATATGTTGGTTGTTGATTGTTACATACTACTTTCTTTTACTTTACTTTTTATTCCTTTTCTTCGACTTGAATCTACATAATTTACGACCGTATGATGTAACCTCCTCACGCGGTTGTTGTCACTCATTATAATTCAATTCCGCATTTGTAACCGAACAAAAAACGAAATCCATAAAACAATCACCTCTCTTTCGTGCGTTTGACCGCATTAATTCCGCCATCATCATCGCAGACAATCGCAGACCAGACGAATTTAATTCATCGTTACAACGAGTCATAAACTACGCAGAAAGAATTTGTGCAATGACTGCAACGAAAATGAAATTCTACACGTAGTTTAATTGATATTTATTGCCATTCGTGGAACGAAACGAAATGGAAAAAAATGAAAGGAATGATGAAAAAAAAAATAAGAAGATGTCTGAGAGGCAGTCTCCCATAAAAATGTGTAATATTCTGATGGGTAATTGAATCAAATTGTTAATTACATCTCATCATATCATAGAAACGTAACAAATCTACGTGTAATAAAATTTTGTTTTGATTCTAGTTTTTTTTTTATTTTTTTGTTTGGATGATTTTGATTTGTTTTTATGAATCTCAGGATTGATGTGATTTAAATGAAAGTATTATTTCTTTATGTAACAACCAACAAAATAATATTAAAATTGTATAGACAAAAAAAAATTGTCTGACAAAAGAAATAAAATGATATTTTGTTCCCCAGTGTATTTTTGTTTTTTCCTGCGATAAATTCTAACTTTACTTCCAAATAGCAATAAATCAATCAAAATTATTGATAAAATTGCAAACTCTATATATTTTTTGTCAATGAATTTTCTTCTAATTATTTTTCCTGATTGATAATTCATCAATTACTAAAATTATTACTAATAAAATTTATTTCCCTGCATTTTTCTAATAAATATATTTGTTTATAAACAATCATTAAAATTATAGACAAAAATTGTCTGATAAAAAAAATAAAATGATTTTTTGTTCCACAGTGTATTTTAATTATTTTCCTGCGATAAATTCAAAGCTTACTTTCAAATAGCAATAAATCAATCAAAATTATTAATAAAATTGCAAACTCTATAATATTTTTTTTTTCAATGAATTTTCTTCTAATTAATTTTCCTGATTGATAATTCTTCAATTACTAATTTTATCAACTAATAAAATTTATTTCCCTGCATTTTTTCCAGTAAATAAAATTGTTTATAACCAATTACTTCAAATTTCCAAAAATTTGATAATCTTCCTTAATAAATTATTATATAAATAAATAATTACAGAGACAAACGAGACAAACCATCAAATAAAAAAGTGAAACTTTGTAATCTATTGCAATTATCATCTCTTCGTAGATAATCGCAATCAAACGCGATTGAACAATTACTCGAGGTGAAATATTTACGAGCAATTTGTAATTTGTGAACGAACCACCAAATCGTTTGTATAATTTATTTATGACGATTCGTGGATGAGCTCTAACGAATCTGAAGATCATTCAACGTGTAATTTGTTCGAGCATTTGCACGACGAACGAGCATTTTGTTTATTGTTCTAGCATACGTTTGCGCACTGATTAGATCGATACCTTGGGCAATGACAAACTTTTCAGACACGATTTTTTCGCTTTCGTTTGGCTGATTCGACTTGATTTTTAGCCGAGGTAAATGTAATTTGCTGATGGATTATTTTCATTTTCGACTCGTCATTTGTGTATAAATCTGGGAATTTACTCGTTTACGAAGTTAGTTCTGATTTGTTCAAATTACTCACGAAATTGCTGATATCTAACAAGTTCTATTTAAATGTAATCATGTAGACAAAGAGTTAAAGAAAGAAAGGATTTTACGGAAGAAAAAGTTTAACAGGATGTGCAAAATTAATTGCATGTTTTCTTTTGTTTAAAATTATTAGTTTTCAAGTCAATTCAAAACCAATTTTTTCCAATAATTCAGAAAGTATAAGAATTAGATTTGTCAATTTTAATTAAGCGAGATGCAAATTTAATTTAGATTTTTATGTAATTAAATTTGCAACAATTGTAATTCAGATTTAGTAAATATAATTGACAAGTTTAATATCAAACGTAATTGAGATTACATCAAATAAAAATTCAGAAGAGTGCATATGCAAATCAAATTAGTGCCCTTTTTTTAAAATAATAATTCAAATTTTTGGCAATTTATTTACATAACATCAAAATATTGGCATTATTAATGCAGTAGTAATTATTACTCAGTTTATAAATAATACTGAAATCAACTTCAATAAAATCTGAATAACATTTAATACTTTCTGAATTTTAAATAACAATTTGGAATTGCTTTAATTAAGTGCAATTATATTTTGGCATTTTAAATTAAAAATTTCCGGCTTCATTCAAATTTAAAATTCATTTGATACTTTCATTTAAAAATATCCTTTTTCTCTGGAATTTAATTGATGCTTTCTGAATTACAACAGAAAAAGTTGTAGATCTTCATAAATTACGTTTTGGAAATGCTCAAATGTAAGAATACCAAAATAAAAAATTTGCACATACCTGGAACAACAGATAGCCATTTTCGTACATCCAGAAATCTCCAGGATCTCCTTGACATCCTTCCTTGCGCACCACAATGGCCAAACATTGTCGAAGGGCCACCCGACAACAATCACTCCTCGAAGACATTGCGTTCTAGGTGATCATTCTGAAACAAATAGAAAAAAATTAGCAACAAATTCAACCATTTAAAAAATTTCAAAATCAGATTCTACCATATCATCTTTTTGGAATTTATATTAATTTTCTCTTTTGGTACAGAAAACTGAATTAAATTCAATTTCAAAAATGTGATTTATATCTTGCAAAAAAAATTTGCAAAAACTGATTTCATCAATTCCTCTCAAAATCATGTTGATCATTCACAAAGAAACGAACTATGAAACATGAATGATTCACATGATATCGATTGCAATTACAGAATGGCAAACAACAAATTGGTGATTTGCAAAAACTGAAAAATTCTGCAAGTCACAACTTTCATTTGCACTCATATATATATTTCATTTTGCCAACGTTATAAAATAGCAAATTCCCACCACACACACATGTACAAACTCATAACACATGGTCAATCATGGATAATTGACTTTTTGCAATCATCTGCGTCACACGGTGTAACAATTTCGCACACGCGTGTAAATACGAAAGCAATTTGCACGGCCATCAAATGTGTGTAGTTTTTTTGATTGTTTGTGCCTCCCTCTGCACATTTGAACCATCAAATAAATTTCACCTTGATATCATCAAAATGTGATCGCATATGAAGACTCTTAAGCATAGGCATCAACAATATTAAACAAAAAAAAAAAAACTAATAATGAAATGAATAATATTCATCGATTTGGATGGATGAATGGGCACAAATGGATAATGACCCATTTTGCAAGCCAAGATATAAGTAAACTAGCAACAATTACATCTCGAATCACTCTCGTTCTTCCTAAAGCGTGTAAAATGAGGTCCACGTTTACGATGAGGTTTTATCTTAATTTCGGCATCGATGGACCAACAACAAATGCGCAGCAGCATGGTGATTGTCTGGTCTCAATGTCCTGCAGCTAAACGTAATGTCGAATGGTGCCCGAAAAGAAAGCTATCGTAAGTAATGCTGTGATGGAATTGATGGAATTGTTGTTCGTAAGGAAAATTGCAATTTACCTACATCTGCATAAGGACAAAACGGTGATGACGCTGTTTGGGTCGTAAAAGACTTTCTGTAGTTCTGTCCCACAACATTCTGAGAACTTACGATGAGACTAACTTGATGTTATCAGATTTGTTCCACATTGCCATTGGAGGCTTAATTAATTGTTCGATGAGTTTTGTCTTTGATGTGTGATACATTTGCTTTCCAGATTTCAAATAAATAAGAAAATGAGTTACTTAAAATTTTTCTTACAAGTATTGATTTGTCATAAGTGTAGGATGATGTGATTCATACTGCGAGTAAAGATATTTACCATCAAAATATTGGGTGCCAACAAAAAGTTCATGACTCCATATCCTAATGAATAGTTTCCACACTGATTTTCCATGGAAAATATTGCAAAAGTTGTGTTCAATACCATGATTAATTGCTGGTATTGGATTTTCTTCAAAATGATGAAAAGATTGCTTCTGAAGACGTGCAGAAATATTGCAAAAAAAGACTTTGAATTGAATATGCAATTAATGCCATTAACCCTGATGTCCGAAAGATCTATTTTCAGAATTCTAATCTAATATTATAAATCTTTTGAATTAATTACCTTGATAAGAAAATTTGAAGAATACCAATGATGAATTAGTGACACTACAATCTGACGATTACAATTTTAGGTTACATTCCCATGTTGCAAAATTTGGCATAACATTTTTTGCAAAACTACTTAAGAATCATTTAATGTTTCCTTTCTTTTGATAGGATAGCTCCAACAAATCCTTTTTTGTACTTAAACAAGTTTTCAAAGATTGTTTGAATTAGATTTTTGTAAAATATGAACATTGCAATAATTATTTAAAGAAATTTGCATGAATTTTGATTAAATATCACAGGATTAGATGGAATTTTATCTTTTGTTTTTGTATATCAATAGTGAATAGATTTTTGCATGGAATATTTGCAAATTTTTAATCTAATTTCTTAAATATATTTATTGCAACTTCTATTATTGATAATTATGAAATTGAATGTATTAATTAAATGAAATAATGAGTAATTATGTATTGTTTTACTAATATGTAATAGAAAATTTAATATTTACCATGTAAAATATACTCAAACGGAGTTTCAAATAAGAAAAAAATAGCAAAATTTATTTTCTTAAATATAAAATATATTTCTTGCAACTTGTATTCTTAATAATTATGAAATTGCATGTGATAATAAAGTGAATTAATGATCTATTATGTATTGTTTTACTAATATGCAATAGAAAATTGAAAATTTACCATACTGAAAGAGTTTCAATAAATTATCCATCCAAAACAATGAAATCAAGAAGTTTTTAAGTTTTTTAATGAAAGCTTTGATATAAAAATGAAATTCTTCAATTGTCTAATAAAAAAATTTACAATTGTAAATTAACAAGTGCAAATCGAATGAAAACCGAATGACAATATGAATGATGACAATCACCTCCAATAAAACCCCACATATTGATAATAATAATGCAACAAAACATGCAGTAATAAATTGGCAGCATGCATGCATACATAAATAAATAACGAAATAAATTTATAGCGCGGGCATAAAATAATTGCGAATTGTTTATTTGCATCGCACGTCCCATATAACTCACGATAAATGCAATGTCTAAACATAAATTTTCTTCCGCCATCCACCGCACACACAGAAATAATAACGAATATTATGATCGCAAAGCATAATAAGAAGCATCATCGTTGATTGTATAATTTAATATCCCAAAAAACAACAACGATAACGACGTTCTCTTGCTGCATTTTCTCGATGGATCGATGTATAAACGCGCATAAACGAGAAGAATCATTATATTCTCATTGAATTCCCATTCAATTTTGCGAATAAACTTCATTCGACGAACCGCAATTGCTGCATTTCGCATGTGTTTATGATTGAAACGCGGTTGCAAAAGTGATTTGATGAAACTCGAAGCAGAACTCAAAGAAGAAGAATTTCTTGAACGTGTTATGCTCGTTTATTCATAGCTTGTTGTCCAGAATTGTTGTTGGTTTGTGTAATTTTATCACGTTAACGACTTTTGAATTATATACAAAATGCATAATGCACGATGCGAATAATTGAAGTCAAATTAATTTGCATGACATTTAACAACTGTTTTTCAAAATTTAAAATACAATTTTTAAAGCAATTGGTAAATGTCTCAATTTAGTTGCAAATTGTATCTTAAAATATCTAAATTACAGGTTGTTGGAAATCTTCTTTCATTGATCACTCCAAATTATACACTTGGCAAAAAAAATACAAAAAGAAATCCAACAAAAATTGGAAGAAAATTTGGATTGTAAACCAACGTTATTGTTGCAAAAGAGCGTGTGAGTGAAAGAAGATGAAGAAATGTAAAAAAGCAACAAAACGACGCTTGATTCGAAATGAGCGAAAAACAAAGCCGAATTATGCGAATAAATGTATGCTATTGAATCGATGCAACGGTGAAATGAGAAGATGTGAATAGAATGAATCGAAGAATTTCTCACTAACGGTTCCACAAACATAATTTAAGACAATAATGGTCCTTTCTAAGTTTACACACATATATAATTAGTCGATTATATTGTTATCCACTCATGTTATTATTATTTGTTTGTTGCTCGACACATTTGTGTTTCGTGGCAAATTTCATGGGAAGTTATTTTTTTATGGTTGGATAAATTAACTGTAATTATTTTTTTGGTAATTTTGAAAGTAATTTTCTAACATTTACATGTAACATCTATTTAATTCAAATTTTTTGATATTTTTTACTGGTATTAAAATTTGCAAAAAAATTACTGCAATTTTTTTTTTAAATGGGAACTTTTGAATGTTCTAGAATGCAAATCAAATGTCTCCTAAACAACTCAATAAATAACAGTTGAAATGAAAATGATAACTTTCAAAATTCAATAACACCAATAACATCAATCAAACAATAGAGAAATAATTCATCATTTATCACTCGACACGTTCGTTCGTTCATCAAGTGTGCATTTCAACAGTTATTGCAAAATATTATTGAAGTCACGACATCCACAATACGATGCATCACACAAGAAGGATTTTTCGCACAAGATCTTCGATCGTGTAAGAGAATTATTTATTGATCGGTTATTAAGTAATAACCACATGCTCCGTTAATAAATATTATTTCATTAAAACCACAACTCGAACGTGATCAGCAACAATTCCACACGTAATTAAGCGAATGCCATCGCTTTTCCACCTTTATCATAAATTTTTCGTCGAATTGAGCGTGCGAATTATAAATCCAATCGTAATTAATTCCGAGTTTATTATGTCGTTGTTGCGCGTTGTATGTCGTCGTCGTGTGGATAAAATCCACGTCTAATTGGAATTTATGAACCCGAAGGAAAGTTTCAGCCAGCAAGAACAACAATCAGTAAATTGTTTGTCGTACGGGTAGTAGGCAAACGAACGACGACGAAACGAAACCGGTATCCAAATCGCATCGAATCGCGTTGTTGGTTGATTAAAATAAGAAGTTGCTTGCATTTGTGGTGCGAAATGCAAGCGGATTGATTTGATTCCTGGCAAACAAAATCCAAGCTAGCAGTGAGAATGTTGGCGTTGATTTTACCGGCTGTAATTTGATATCCAGAACGGCTACAATGTTGTTTGTTGTCCAAGAACTAAGGGGAAAGTGAACAGACAGAGCAAGAAGTTACCTTGCAAATAGTTTCTGTTGCATTGCACAAGAACATCATGTGAGAGGAAAATGCGTGGATGGTGATTTAATTTCGAAAATTTCTAATCAAATCGATTATTGTATTATATTTCCTTCGGTTTGTTGATTTATAGGATTGATTTTGATGTGTTTTTGCCAAGCAAGTGGCTAAAAAGTTGATTTTATGAAAAATTTTTGAATAGTTCAAATTAATAACTAACAAGTTGATATAAACAAATATTTAGGCAAATTTAAGGTTATAATTAAGTTATAAGCAAGTAAAATTTGATTTTCAACTTTGAGAAAGTTGTTCAAACTGTTTGCGATCCAAAAATTTCTATACAAGTTTCAATGATAAGTAATTTGAATTTATTTCACTATTTTATAAGAAAATACTTATGAAGGTCATAAATACCACATTAAACAATTTTAATTGACAATTAAGAAATTTTATTAAAAAAAAAATGAAAACTACACTTTTTCCAATTGTAATTCAGAAAGCATCAGTTGTATTTCAGAAAGGAAAAAATGAATTTCAGATTTGTTAAATGTAATTGAGAAAGTATTAAATGACTTGTAAATTTTATTTCAGAAAAGGTCACTTGTAATTCAGAAAGCAATAAATGTAATTCGAAATCATAAAATTTATTTCTGAAAATGTCATTTGTAATTCAAAAATGGTGATTTGTTCTTGAGAAATCGTAATATGTAATTCAGACTGAATGAAATAATATTGTTGTTAAATCAAATTTAGGTTGCTTTTATTGTAAAATGAATTGGATAATAATAAACTATTCCTAGCAACTGAATACATATTAAAAAGGAACAGCACTAATCTGAATTGTATTTGATCTTTCCTGAATTTGATTCGATGTAATCTCAATTGCATTTGACTAATCTGAAATACATTTAATCATTTCTGAAATTAAAGTATTCTTTCTCAATTACATTTTTAAATCTGAATTGCAACTGATGATTTTTTTTTTCTCAATTACAAATAACAAATCTGCATTACACTTGTGTTTTTCTGAATTACAATTTACTATTCTGAATTAAAATTTACTATTCTGAATTAAAATTTACTATTCTGAATTGCAATTGGAAAATGTGTAGACTGCAGGTTTTGAGTTATCAAAAACAAATTTACAAGAATTTAACTTATCAAAAAACTTGAAATTGAAATGTGACATCATATGAAACAGGATTTAAGAATTGACAAATAACTGCAAATCTGCAAATCTGCAAATGTGAAAATTAAGCACACATTGAACGCAGACGGAAAAAGGTTTCACCTTACTACACATTATTGACATTTCCTCCTCATAAAAGGCCACTCCAACAGAGTTTATTAACATACCAAGCGTCAATGCGCAAATATGAACAAACATTGCGCACATTTGCCATTTTCCTCTCTCTGTGCGCTTGGAACAGAGTTCATATTTGCACACAGAAATAAACATTTCTTCCAAAGGCACCATCATGTTGAGAAACACTTAATGGACGCTCATGTGCAAATCTAACGCAAATTTCCTTGAAAAATATCTAAAGATATCGTGGGTATCGTTGAAGATATAAAAAAGCTGACTTAGGTTTAATTCATTTAGAAAATCGGCCTGGGAAAATGGAAACTCGAGAAAATATCACCTCAAATACAAGTTACCACGCCTACAACAATTTCTATCTTTGGCGTAATTTATATTGTTCATAATTATGATGTTTGTTGGATGCTTGTAATCTCGTCGGATTGAAAAGCGCGACGAAGAATTTATATTTAAACAAATTTGCAAATGAGGTGAAAATTATCACCGGATTGAGATAATTTATTGCATGGATTTCTATGGTGTGAAAATTATTACTTGTTGAAGTTGTTTATTGGTAGTCATTTGCATCTGATACTTGTTCTATTTTTTTGTAATTAAAATATTATAATTTCAACAGTGGATTAATTAATTGTAATTGAAATTATAATGAAAAATTGTTCGACTGCAAAAATTATCTTTTAAATTGGAAAATTTTGCTATAAGTTAATTTATTAAAATCATAGATAATAATAAATAATAATAAATAAAGTTATTATTATGGTATAATTTGTAATCTGCAATAAATATCTTATCAATTGATAAACATTTCTTTTTCTAGAAAACTTTCTACTTGAATTTTGAAAAATTTCAGTTCCCAGAGACTTAAGAAGTTTATCGAAATGGAATAATCCTTAAATGTTTAAACCATGTTATTAATTATAATAATAATTCCAATAATTCCTTATTAGTCAACTCATCTAAACATTTAATGTCACTGATGATCAACAACTCCTTACAAGAACGATTCATAAATCAAACATATTGCTTCAAGAAAAAAGAAGGAAAAGTAAAGTAAGAGAATTGAAGCAAACACGCATGCGCATGTCCAAGCTACTTTAAGCTACCTTAGAAGCAATCTGGAACTTCGACTTCTTGAAGTGAATGCTACTCACTCAACAAGCAACAACCAACAACAAGACTTCCTTCGTCCATTTGGTCTTGGACTTGCCTATTCCAAGTACATTCGGATTGTGTGTTCGAATGCGCTGTTATTTTAATGAGTTCATTTACTCGAAGTAACGTGGGCGTTTTTGGAGAATGCCGCCATTCGATATTCATTGACTACATGCAAGAAGATTAAAAATCGAAACGGTAACCACTCACTCAATGTTAGTGTTAGTAGATTTTACGCATCAAAAGTATGGTTTGAATTGAGTACTACAAGTGTATAGACTAATTACTAAATTACAAATCAAATATACAGGCTGAGGATATTTTAAGGATAATTATGGCATGTGTTGATTTGATTGCATGGGATAGTTGATATGAGTTGGAACGATGATGGCCGGAAATATGCTCGATTGAGATCATAAATCAATTTCTTTAATTTTCTGTTATAGTTTCTTTAAGAAGAAGGTGGACTTAATGGATGGGATTACTTTTATTCGTATGGTAATGATTAATTTTGAGAAAGTTTTAATGCAGCAATCCAAATATAAATTGTAATCAAAATGAGTGGTTTTAAAGTTGTTTAAGACTTGAAAATTATTTGAAGATTTATGTTTTAGTTTAAAAAGTTTTTGGTACATTTGTTTCCAATTTGAAAAGTTAAAAAAAATCTGAAACTATTCTTAATTTAATTTTGAATTAATTGAATTTAAAATTGACTTTTCTAGCAGTGATTTTTGAATTCTTTCAACAATTCAAAAATATATCTAAAGTTTAATTTAAAGAAGTCCATTAAAATAAGTTATAACATTATAACATTTTCAAGTTCAATAAAACCATTTAAAGAAAAATGTCTAATTTGAAAATGTACTAAACATTTTTGGAAAAATTAATCATGAATAATCCTGTTTGAAAAATAAATATTGAAACCTGAAACTGAAACTATTCTTAATTTAATTTTGAATTAAAAGAATTTAAAATTGATTTTTCTAGCAGTGATTTTTGTATTCTTACAACAATACAAAAAATATATCTGAAATTTTGGGAAAAATTAATCCTGAATAATCCTACTATTCGAAAAATAAATAACAAAACAAAAAAATGATAATAACAATTAAAGAAACTAAAAAAGAAGTGTTAATACTAAGAAATACAAACATTCAAGAAAAACTTGAAGAAAAAGTTGAACAGGAATTCTACAAGGAAGGAATTACACCGGAAATAAACCCCATAGAGTAATCCCAAAGAAGGAAGTTACTTTTTTCTTAGGAAAGATCTGCGAAATCCGCATCTCCCAGAAGTGAGAGATGAACAACTGTTTCTTTCATTCGATTCTGTCAAGTGTAAGTATTTACTTAAATGAAAGTAAAGTAACCATAAACAGATTAAAAAAAAAAATTGCAAACAAAATAGCAAACGAAATGGAAATGTCTGCATGAAAAAAATTCCTTAATAAAAATTATTAGTCTAATTATAATTATAATTGATTTTTTTGGTTATTGATTAATGATAACTTTAGGCAATTTTGGCTTCCGAATTGGAGGAAAGCACCAATTAAATCAATTAACCAATTTAAATATGTAAAAGTGCTCTTAATAATTGTCATAAATTGCAGAAATGATTCGCAAAAAATGTAGGAGTAATGTGAGCAGAAAGAAAGAGGAAGATCATCGTGTGTGGTTTTGAAATTGGTTTCAATTTCGCACAGGATTCGAATTGGATTTAATTACCTGGAAATTGGCTTTTAATTAATTTTTGACCTACAAAATGTGAGAATTTTTTGGATTGAATTTATGTTGAATTTTGTAAACTTTAATGTTGATTTTAATTGCATGAGTTTAGAAGTTAATTGATTAATTATTTTGATTGATTAGATAATTTATAAACTGAAGAAAGAACCAAAGATTTTTGCTAACTCTCAAATCAACAATGAATTTTATCCAATTAACTTGCACAAAGAAATAATAATTTGTCAAAAATTATACTTTAAGAAAAAATATGCAAAATGTATTAAGAAATTTAAAATTTCAATTAATAATTATGAAATTTCAATCAATTTCAATTATCAAAAGTTCTTGAAATTCAAAAGAAAAAACTTCTTTAAAATTAAAGTTACTATGGAAAAATTTAATTCCACTTTTTACAAAAAATAATATGAAATTCGATTAAAATAATTTAAAAATATAATTTTAATTTTAAAATATGAAATGGACTCAAAAGAAAACAAAAATCTTCAAAATTTTTTTTCAAATGAAAGATGTTTGCAAAAATAATATGAAATTCATTTTCAATGTTAAAATATGAATTTGGAATCAATTGAATTCAACATTAATTAAAAAGATACTTCTTGGGACTTGGAAAGCAAAAAATTGATCAAAAATTATAATTTCAAAACAAAGATTTTTGCAAAAATGATATGAAATTGATTATAAGTATAAAAATAATTTCAATGCAAAACTATGTACTGTAATAGTTATTGAACTTTGAAAGAAAGTTAAATTTTTAAAAAATATAATTTAAAATAGAAAACTTTAGTCTAATTTTTTTTTGCAAAATTACTATAAGATTAAATTAGCATATAAGTATTTTAAAAAATTAATTTCAAAGCATCCACTTGTTCGTCTCGAATACAAAAGCCTTTGATCGCGAATTTGTGTCGAAAAATCGCAAACATTCAATTTAGTTAACACTTCTTCTTCTTGGCGCGAAGAGTTTGCAAACTCAAAATTGAAATGTTCACAGCTCGTAGGAGGCGCTCGTTCACTTATTCACACTCGTTCATCATTATTGAAACCTCAACAATAACAAGCCTTTCGCACTGGATGATGCGAACTCATCTCCCGATATTTCTTCGCACATCTTTGTGCACATCAATCCGCAAGAAATATATATGTATATAGGTATATCATGATGATCATCAGCATCAACAACAAGAAACAACAAAGCAATGCAATATCATCATCAATGTGCGTTCTTGGCCAACTTTAGTTGTTCATAAATATGTGGGAGCTTCACTTTTTCCTCAGTTCATATGCTAATGATCATGACTTTCAAATAGCGATAAACTTTTTCACAAGTGCGCTATTCATTTGCAGTTGCAAATATATCCGCGTAGAAAATATGCGAGAACATTGCGGAAAATGAAAGCGAGATATTTAGATATCCTTTTGATGGTCCTTTTTTTCAAAGGCAAAGAAATTAATTCAAGGAAAATTTTTATCATTAAGGGAATGATCAAAAAGTTGAAAAGGAAATTTGCAAAAAATGAACAGATGGAAGACCCTCTCTTGAGAGAATCTTGATAGTTTAGTGTCCACTTAATGTGCAAACTTTCAAATTGCATTTAAATGATTATTTCTAGTAAATGGGATTTGCTAAACAAATAGGCGAATCTATTGGCGAGGTTTTCATTAAGCAGGCTGCAGTTTTATGGATTGCAAATTGTATTTGTAATCAGCGAGGCATTAAATGGATGGATGAATGCTGCAAAATCTATTTCATATGCAAATAAAGTGGGATTTAAGTAAGTTGATTTGAGTGGATTCACATCGAGAGTTTAATGCAAGTTGGATAAGAAATTTCAAGTTCACTTATTCGTATGATTTCAATTTCAAAATGTTGTTCAGTTTTTGCAAATATGTAGTTTCCAATTCAATGATGATTTTCAAAAAAGAATCAAAGTTACATTTGTCAAATCCTTATCAAATTTGATTATTAGTTATGAAACTAATTAATATCCCAAAAAAGAATTGATAAGAGAATAATTGAAGAAAATTTATGATGTTGTAAAACTAAATTTCTTATTTTTTCATTTAAGTAAAATTTCTTGCCAATGATATAATTTGAAATTAATTAAAATTTATAGTATTTCAATAAATTATTGCAAGCTGAATAATTGATAGATTAATTGAAATTTTATATCATAAAAACTTTGAAAGTTAATTTATGAAATCTTCCAATTTCTGTTTCAAAAAGTCCCTAAAGTTTTCACCTTAAAACTGGGCGATAAAAAATACATAACAAATATTTTATAAAATAATTGAAAAACTAAAAATTTACTGAAATTTTAGCAACTTCTTGATGTTTCAAAAATTTGCAATTTTAATTTTACCATCTAAATGATTTTTTGATAATATTCAGAACTTTCTTGCGAATAATACAATTTCATTTTCAAATTTTTTGAATTGAATTTCATATTTTTACCTGAATAAAAACTTGATTTAAATTTAATATCTTAGATTTCAGATTTAAAATATTTTTTTGGCAATGAACACATCATAAAATAATTTAATAATTGAATTGAAAATGAAAAGTAAAGTAGAATATAAAGAAATTGAAATAATAAAAATTTACTGAATTTCAAACTTTAAAAAACTAAAAGGAAATCCTTGAAAATCATTTTGCAAATTTTCATTTTGCCATTGAAAGGTGATTGAAAATTTATTGCATTAAGAAGTTCTTCCAAGAATTCTTTCCAAATCAATTACTTGCAACCTCTCTCAAGTAATAAACACTTGGAAATCTCATTATTTCTTTATTTATACTCAAATAAATAATCCCGATTGGCATTATACGCTCAACTGTCGAAATAATTCATTGTTCATTTAAATGCGTCGCTACAGATTGAATTACCAACATAATAATAAAACGGATTATATGATAATAATAATTCAAACACATCTCGTTTATTCATTCATTCAAAAGCTCATAAGAGATTCCTTCAACCTATTTGTTGTTTCGTTTGAATTGCCTAGTGCCTTTTTCTTGTTGTTGTTGTTCTTGTTATTTTCATTTTTCGTTTTCCTGACTGTAGTTAATGCCTTTGGGCGCTTGAATGGAATCGCTCGACTGGTTTTTTGTTTTGTCTTGTTTTGCTATATATAGATATAAATTTCTGATAGATAGATATACCAAAGATGCAAAAGACCTACATGCATCTTGTATTAGATTTTGCTGGCTACTAACTTGCAGCAACGAACAAGAACAACATTTATAACGAAGAGTTAAATACGATTCTTCTTCGAGTTTATAATGTGAGCAACAAAGATGAAATTGTTGTTGGTTTATTTGTTTGTTTGTTTGTTTGTTAGTTAAACGAATGGACAGTGAGCGAAATGGGCGTTCGGTTAATTGCAGCAAATGATAATGCACATTTGTGCTAATTGCATTTTGTGCAAAATGCTCATCTATGTATGTGTGATAGATAAGGAGAGTGCAAAAAGAGTGGTTTTCCTAATTGTTTTTTCAAGTTTTGATAAGGGATTTCATTAGTTGATTGACATTTTAATTTCTTAGATGACTTCTGCAATTTCTAAATTATCCTTATCATATTTAACTATTAATTAAAGAACAGTTAATAAAGCAAACACGTTTCAAAGAATTAAAAATATAAAAAAAAAACATTCAAAATACAACTTTCAAACACAGAAAGAAGATGATTAATTTTTTTCCAAATCAAAATATATAAAAAATTTTCATTGAAAATAAAACTGAAAGATATTGCAAAAATTGTAATTGTCAAAAGTTGTCTCAATATTTCTTTTTGGAAACAATTTTTTTCGGATTTTTTCCTATGAAGAAAATTTTTATGAAATTTTTTCTATCTTGGAAATTTATTTCTGGCAGATTTTGCAATTTTTGATCCATCAATCAAAAAAAATGCCCAAATAAAAAGAATAACTAAGTAGTTAAAAATTAAAAGCAATTTGGAAATAATTGAACCAGAAATCTTAGAGATATAAACGAAAACGTAAACATTTCTGGCAAAATTTACAATTTTGAACACAACAAAAAATCTAATTGAATTCTTATTATCAATTTTGTACTCACATTAAAAACATCCATAAAAAATCCTTTAGGACACTCACTTCTTCACGTCCTTCGAGTCATATTTCCCCCATTAACGAATTGGTAAGTAGTAGAACTAATGAGTAATATCACAAATAACAACGACAGTTCGTTTACGGTTTGTTTGTATTACTATTAATAAACCCGTGGAACGATGAAAATATGCAAATATGCAAACTCAACCGACTGATATGATAAGCTGAGGTGGATGCACCTTTTCTTCACGACACCGAATTGATTCGATTTCAAGAACGAAAGCGGACAGACGCGACCGTAACGGATGAATGCATGCAGGTAACTGACTGACAGACCGACGAGCAACAACGTTAGCAACAAATTACCGACGATGACGCCGCCATTGGTGGAAACACGCCAAACAAGCCGTGGCAATATATTGTTTGATGCAAAAAGTTCATCCGCAAGTGAATTTGATTTCCCCTTCCTTAAGAAATTGCCAAAAGTAGTGAGTGCTCAAACATTTACTTTTATTTCGCAATTGCGAAAAATTTATAAGTTGCAAATTTCAATTTTCAATTTTTACTGTGAGCTTTAATCAAAATTGTAATTGTTAATTAAACTCATACTTGAAATATATAATACATTCATTAATACATTAATTTTGCAAATATTTTTTCATCAAATTAATTTTAGTTTTTATTGCAAATTTTTTTTATGATATGAGATATTTTTAAAGATTTAAATTAAGCAATAAAATGACATTAAAATGAATTTTCTTTAATTTTTTTTAACAACTTCAAAATGAGTATTTTAAAAGATCGTTTAAATACTTTCATATTATTTGTTACGTTATTGAGTAAAAGTGATAAAAGTAATGAGCTAATTTGTTTTAAATTGAATTAAATAATTGAATTAATTATCCTCGAAAATGATTATGAAACAATAAAATTCCCTACTTTTAAAAAGCAAATTCTTTATACCATGACAAAACACTTTCGGATTTAATTAGCAGTATTCCATTAATTTAAATTCGTAAATTCTCTTTCTTTTACTTTTCTTTTTGTAGTAAGTATTAATATTTTAAAGTAGACAGACAGACACCTTTTTATAACATATATCCGTTGGTACATTTACATGACATATTCAGTTTAATTTTTAGTAGTTTGGCTTTCACGCCACTTTAACTTTCGTAAAATCGTTGCTTTTGATGTTCTTTCCCATTAAAATTCGTACGTCAGAAGTTAAATATTTAATGCAATTATACCAAAACATCCAAATTGAACGAATAAATCTTTATGTAAAATAAAAAAACTTTGGAGGAAAGTAAGTTCCTCAAATTTTTAAAGTTTTTTGAATGATTCGAATTCGATTGCGATTCAAATCAAATTTTTGCGAAAAACATTCAGGGAAAAACGAATCAACTATTGGAAATTATATAACTATTGAAAAAACTCACCAGAATGGAAATTCTCCTCTGCAAAAATCCCTCAGAAGTTATGGTTTTGTTGGTTCAAACTTCATTTGTGAAAAACCTGAAAAGATAGAAAAATTAATTAATATTTTGCAAATCGATCTAAAAGTTTAAAATGTTTTGCAACTTTAAAAAAATACTTTAACATTCAATGAATTTTTTAATTTAAATTTTTACTATCAAACCATTTTTTTGAAATTTATCGTATGGTAACTAAGTATTTAAATTTTCGCAAAATTCTCTAAAAAACCATCAATCAAAAAATTTCTAAATTTTACATCAAAAACAATAAGAAATGATTTGTGAAATTAATTTGCAAATCAGCTTTTTCAGTAACAGATTTTTACCCATTTTCAGACACCAAAAAATCACCAATTAAATTTGCAATTATACAACTTCCTTGTATCAACTCACTACCAACAAAATACTAAAAATTCGCAAATATCTTCTTCAGAATTAATTTCGTAACAATAACAACACAAAACGAACATGTTAAACACGACAAACAGTTGTACGTTTTTCGAGAAACATTTCCACCGTTTCCATACACAATCATCATCAACAATTGCATTGCATTTAACAACAATGTACGAATGCAAATCTCCAAGTGAGTACAATGGCAGCAGAAAAGTACTCACTTAAGCAGCAGCAGCAGTCGTCGTCGTTTTGGTTTTTACAACATGCGCGACCGAACGAACGGAATTCGAATTGTTTGTTGTTTGCAATATTCTTCTGTAGGCCGCCATCATCGCATCTCTTTAACAACAACAACAACGAGCGGCAAACAACACGTCCTGCCGAACGACGTACGCGTGTTATTATTGTTGCTTTGGTGCTATTATAACGAGCGCGAACAATCCGAATCAGGATGTTATCCGCTATTCGAATATATTTAACTTCGCGTAATCGCTACTTGTGAGGATGTTGTGCACAATGGCCGAAGAATTTCAAAAACCGTTTCTTGATGGTCTTGCAAGTACAGCAAGATATTCGATTTGAATAAATAAATGTTGATGATTATATGATTGCTATCAGATGAATTAATGATAAATTTAGTAGTGTAGGGGTGAAGGTGGGAAATGAGGGAAATACACTGATGTCTTAAAAACTTTAATAACTAAAAACTATATAAAAAACTGCACAATTTTCGTCTTTACTTCACGGCGACTCGATTCCAACTGACTTCTACACCTGGTTGGGGTGCTGGTAGGGCGCAATCCCTTCTCCCTCAGTCCCTCTCTCCTACAGTAGTTGTCTTATTTGGTATATAAAGTTTATATAAGAGGAAATTTCTGCAATTATTTGAGAACATTTTATGTGGAATTTCAACTTTGATAAAGAAATTTCAATAAAAGATTTCAAAATTTATAATTTTTCTGAAATTTCTACATTCAAATTTATAAAATTAAATCTAAAAATCTAAGAAAGTTTTCAAGTAATGAAAAATTTAAGGGTTAATTAATTATGAAAATTTAATATTTGAAAACTAATTTTGAATAAAAAAAATATTATTTTGCCTTTTCAAGTAAAAAAATTTAGTTTAGTTTTTCAATAAAAGATTATTTTGGAATTTTTCCTATACAATTCTATAAAACCAATTTTTCAAAAATCTATCCTAAGAAGTGAAAAAGTTTAAGAGTTAATTAATTGTTAAAATTTAATATTTGAATTTTGTCTTTTCAAACTGAAAAATTTTAGTATTTTAATCAAAAATAAATGTTATTTTTTATTTATTATTTTTGGCAAAATATAATTTTAATAATTACTTAAAAAATATTTAAATTCTGAAGATTTTTTGATATAAAATTAAAATTTCCAAAAATTGATAAAACTCTAAACTAAAAAGAAATGAAGTTAATCAAAAATAATTTGAGAGCTTTAAATTTTCTGCTGAATAGGATTTTTTTACATGTTTCGATCCTTATTTAATTTTTGAAAATTAATTATTATTAAACTATAAAAATTTGCAATGTTAAATTCATCAAAAGTCCTGCAATTATCATTTTGAAAATAAAGTTTTTTTACTTTTTGCAAAAAAATAAATACTGCTTCCTCAATTAAAATGAAAAATTATTTTGCAGAATTTTAACTTTAAAAAAATTGAGTTTATCTTTCAAAAATAACTTTTCATAAATTTCAATAAATAAAAAAGTTATTAAACTATACATTTTTTTGGCAAAAATCATAGAAAAGAACATTGTAATAAATTGGAGCTAAAATTTAAAGTTTGGGCAATATTTCTTGGACAATTAGTGAAAATAGGAGAATAACCAACATCGATTGAAAACTTTACATAATAAATTTGAATGTTTTTCGAAATAATCGTACGGAATGCTAGCAACGTCAGCGCAATAAACACAATTTCGCCGTCTGCAACTTCTTGCGTTCTTGCTCGCTTTGTTTCTGAAATCGGCAAAACTTTCAAGATGCTTATCACAAATTTCAATGCGAGAGAAGAGTTCGTACTTGAAGCGTGCCCGCTTAATCAAACTAGAACAGTGGAACGTCCTAATAGCAAACACAGCAAGTAGTAATACATGCGAACATACAGAAAACAATTTAGCAATTTGCAGAGAAGTTGCAACAATTTCGAGCGACATGCACGTTTTCATGAGAGCGTAATGAAACCGAATGAGGAAAGGAGGAAAAAAAAAGAAAGTGGACGTCGAATTGGATCTGATAGAAGGAAGCTCTAAGCGTGCACATTTTTCCCAAAAACCAAACCGATATGGATGCATACATACGATATACATTCAACAGAGACTTCGATTACGTCCATAAATTATTATTAGTCGATTGGATTGAAGATCCATACCGACGATTTGTAATCAGTAACAAGATGAGACGAGACGTAAAGAGCCAAAAGACTAACAACAACAACATCAACATTAAGAAACAAAGTGGATAAAAGCCTTTTGGTAATTCGTGACTGGTGTTTTAGGCTCATCGTGGAAAGAATAAACTTATTTAAATTTGCTGTTGTTTTCTGCATGGTCGGTTAACGATTTGTGATTTGTTTTCTTTCATTATCGATATCACGATGAATAAATGTAGAAATTTGTTGTTGTATCAATTTTGAGGTCTCAAAATGATGGGAGTGATAAATATACTCGTCTAGTTTCTCTTTTGAAAATAAAGTTTATCAAACAATTTTAAAATTCAAAGTTATACGCAGTTAAATGAGAAAAAAGTAAAAATTTTGCATTTTTGCACACCAATTCGCAAGTTCGGGTATTTCTGAACTCCGTACGGATTTGGGACCATGACCAATGTTAATTTTTTGTCAAAATACTATAAATGCCGTTTGAATCATCCAAATCGGTCTATTAGTTTCGGAGATATGAAAATTTTTGAAAACTCGAGCGATTTTAAGAATTTCAAATCGGTTTTTTCGCTACAAACTTTTTTTTCAAATTTTTTCTTCAAATGCGTTTTCTACTCTCCCATTTGCCAAAAGGGCATGAACCTATAGATTTTTAGAAAGTGCTCATCAAGATCTACAATTTGGTTCTAACTTTAGTTTAATTAGTCCTATAGTTTAAAAGTTATGCGCAGTTAAAAGAGCGAAAAAAAGTGAAAAAGTTGTATTTTTAGGACCCCATTTTTCTAGTTCGGATATTTCTGAGTCCCGGACGAATTCGGGACCATGACCAATGTTATTTTTTCGACAAAATACTATAAATGCCGTTTGAATCATCCAAATCGGTTCATTAGTTCCGGAGATATGAAAATTTTTGAAAACTCAAGCGATTTTAAGAATTTCAATCGCTTTTTTCGCTACAAACTTTTTTTACAATTTTTTTCTTTGAACGCGATTTCTGCTCTCCCAATTGTCAAAAGGGCATGAACCTATAGATTTTTGGAAAGTGCTCATCAAGATCTACAATTTGGTTCCAACTTTAGTTTAATTAGTACAATCATTTAAAAGATATACGCAGTTAAAGGAGCGAAAAAAAGCGAAAATTTTACATTTTCCGGACCTAATTTCTCTAGTTCGGGTATTTCTGAATGCCGGGCGAATTTGGGACCATGACCAATGTTATTTTTTCGACAAAATATGATAAATGCCGTTTGAATCATCCAAATCGGTCCATTAGTTTCGGAGATATGAAAATTTTTGAAAACTCGAGCGATTTTAAGAATTGTGTATCGCTTTTTTCGCTACAAACTTTTTTATCAACTTTTTTCTTCGAACGCAATTTCTG
>JARJDZ010000535.1:0-11111 GCA_030264555.1 Aleochara sp. GC000083
TCAAATAGTTCTTGAGATATAATGAAAAAACATTTCCTATAGGAATACATTATGTGAAGTAACGCAGCTGTTATTTATTCTTTCTATTATATTCGACCCTCGTGCAGTGCGCTGCGGGTGCATTCCTCGCATTCCGATCCCATTGTTCTCTATTTACTTTGCAACTGTTTACTTGTTACTGTGTCAATATTCTATTCATCGCCGCATTCCTTCGTTAAAGGGTTAAATCAAATATTACTCGACTCTTTTTTTTGTGGAATGGGGAAATCAAGTTCATTCGAAACGAAACAGTCTCTTCTCACATTTTCATCAATATCTCCGAAATTAATGGACCGATTTTTCTGATTCAAAAAGCATTTGTCATATTTTGGCGAAAAAACTAATGATCCGATTGCATTCAAATTTTCAGGGATTGTTTATTATATATTCATGAACATATTTTGAGATTTACAATATCGGGATTCAATTTGTTCATAAATTATTAATGTTTATAAATAAGATGAATTAATTTTTAACAACTATCTAGAAAAATTTAGTCATCCCTTATTTGAATATACACCCACGTAAACCCATGTCAGACTTGATCAAAATATCAGACATGTTCATTACTGAGCACGTTGAACACATTTAATTAAATTACATGCGAAACATAATTTATTTGCACATTAATGCAGCACCAGCTCCCGAGGGGACGTCAAAAAATAAACACGAGTGCGCCCCATACAATTATTGTAATGCGGTCATAATTTTTGTGGACCCTCTCTTTATCATCATTTATCTACTCGTTGGTTTTCAGCCCTCGACGAAGAGTTCTTCGGGCATATGTTGGTCGCGTGGCTAACGCGCGTCACTTTCACCCCTCTTTGCTGTGATGCCCTTGGTGATGGTTAAAAAGCTAATAGTTATGCCATTACCAAATTACCGCACGCGTGTCACACATTAGTCCATCGGGTCGTACCTGCACGCTTCTGCATTTAACTTGCCATTTTAGCACCCGCTGCCATCAAAACCACCCTTCTTCGTTTTCTTGCCATACATGCTTCTTGACGTGACCTTAGATTATTTTCACGTCCACGTAACGTAATAATATCTAGTTAAATGCGATGAGGGTGGCCATATAATGTGAGGGTGCTTGTCATGAAGTTACCACCTGAAAAATACGAACTAGGGACGTCAATCTATTAAAAGATTTCCATTCCAGAAAAACGCAATTAACTAATGAAATATTTGCATTTTGCAGAAATTGCTTCTAGTGCAATTATTCCATTGGCATTATTTATGAACGTATTAAATAATATTAATGAAGATTTGCATAATTACTTGACATAATATTTTATTAAATTAATGCTATGTTCCACCGAGCGTTTAATTACAATAATGTAATTATAATTACATTTTACTTTACATTTTAGACATGATGAGGCAATTCAATATTTTCTTCTCGTCGCCGTTTTCCACAGTGATTTTTTACTGTGAAGAAATGTACCAATAAAAGACGTTTATAGATGGAAATGCTCTTTTTCGCCACGCACTCTCGCGATTCGTATTAAGTCATTTCATTCATCCTTGACATTCAGTCACGTTTATGTCGATCGAAGAAACGCAATTTGCATGCGGTAATCGCCTTCGAAAATGATACGATTTTAATATCGCTGCCATAATAATATAATTTATTGCCTCGCTCGCATTTCTTGCTGCTGCACTCACAGCAACAACCACCAAGAAAGACGGCTTCTTCTTCGCCAACTCTCGAGAGAGAGTCGATTGATTTAATCGCGTACGAAATGCGTCGCGAACCGTTAAGATACGATATGTTATACGATAGGCGAAGAATATAAAAATCGAGTCGGGAAAACACGTGCCAAAGAGTGTGCTCTTCTTGCCGCCATCGAAAGCCAACAACAACAACACGAAATGTGACTCGTATAAACATTTCTAGTTGGTATTTAATTAGATAGTTTCAACCAGCACACCAAACTTGAAACTGCCGAGAAGCGTCTGGGTTTATGAGAGGCTCGAGTTGAAAACTGTTTTATTATCCATTTATTATAACATTAAATTGTGACACATAATGCGTTGTTTCGTTGCGTTTAAGTTATTTGTTAAGTGTCTCTATACGACAGATTTCTTCCTCGAGGAGACAATGTAATCATACATTTACACCACGAAACTGACACCTAAATACGATTGAATTATACTGGAGATTTGAAAAATTTCAAAAAATATTTCCTAATTTCCTGGGGGAGATTTTAAGTAATAGAAATTTCCAAGATATTTTTGATGGTATAATTTCATAATTAATTAACCAGCTTCAAAGTATGTCAGTTCCTCGATTCGATCTACTAGAAATATTTCTGTTTATTGTTCATACAAGAGTATTATACCTAAAGAGCCTAAAAGGTGATTGTATAATAGAGGAGGAAAAGAGCAAGTTTTTTCATGGCATGAAAGCTTCTTGTGCGGTCCTCGACGAGTTTGGTGCCACCGATCGATGCGTGTATTATCTTACAACGCGAACATTTATTATTACATCGCATGAAACTGTAGTTAATCACCTTATTATATAACCCAATCCGATCTTGGCTGCAATTCATTGGTTCGCAATTTGATTTCTAATCAATTTTAATTAGCGAAGTTTGCCAATCTGATAAATTTACATCGACATGAATATATCCTCATTTAGGGAATTTCCATCTCATTGCTTTTATCAGTTAGTTATCAAAAAGAAGCATTCGTCAATCTTCGGCCGCATTTGTTGCAATTTCCGATTGCAATGTTGTCACATAAATTGCCAGTCGAAAAACTGCGTCAGTGACAATCATCAGTCCGTCAAACAATCACATCGTGAATGCGTCACAACTCAATCAGTGCAAATCGAATGCGCGAAAAAGACATCTAAGTGCTCCTAATGAAGTGTAAATAAACAATTTGCATGATGAAGGCACGTTTGCCGGCACACACAACATTGCTACGCGTTGTCCGAACATGCATCACGAACGGTAGTTGTCCAACGTGACATTGACGAATGCAAAACGACGCGAAACGTGAATCGGAGAATCTGCATGCACGCCACTCGCCATTTTCCGCCATGTTGATTCGTGCGCGGTGCAAAACGCGAGGAATTGCGTCTGAACGTTGCACGCAATTGAAAACGGTGATAGTCGGATAAGGTACTCATGGAACGACGAAGAGATGCGCCTCTGATGGGAATCTTCGGTGTAATTAATAAAATCCCATCGTGGACATTATGAGCCAGCGGAGCCAGCAGCAACGAACGAGGCTGAAGAAGCAAGGTAAATACGATACAACAATCTGATGCAATGCAACTACTGGTTCGGTGTCTAACACGTCAATTTGTTAATGTCGCACGGTAACATCCACCTACGTAGCATTTGTCTTATTCGGATATTTTTCCATGTTTTATCTTGAGATGTTTTTTGTCCTCCTCGTTTCGCAGCGAGGAAACAAAAGATTCGGTTCGTGATGGTACTGAAAAGGTGTAAATTTCTGTCATGTTAGACGCAAACAATTAATGACTAATTGTAATTGATGAACATCCCACATCTAACTCGCTGGATAATTATAGCTTAGCCAACAACTTTTCGAACAATCTTCCATTTGCAAATCCCCTTTTAGCATTAATGAGTCATTCGTTTATTGCACGCTTATTAATTGAATGTATTGCGAATACAGTTAGCGAATTCATTATCATTAATGTATTTGATGTATTTAAATATTTTCATGGAGAAATCAGAAATTCATTCGCACAATGTTTTACCACTATGGCGAAAATTACAATTACTGATTGTTCCCAAATTGGTTATTGAACCAAAACAATAAGATTGCTTGGATGAAAAAATACAAGTTACAATGTGATCGGTAATTTATTCACTTGTGGGACATGTGCAAATAAAACGTGCATCAATAAACAAACAGAAATGTAGATTATAATAAGCAAGATGTAATAAAATCATTCAATTAGTACGTGCAAACATTCCGATATTGTTGTTTGAGATGGACGTGCGGACATTGGCGATGATGTACGCGTTGAATATTTGCCGAGGAGCATCTTCAGAATGTTAATGAAACGACCAGCGATTCTTACTACACATGCTACTATTTATTTATTTGCTTATTTTATTGCTGACGAGTCTTTGTCTCTTCGTGGATGGTTCATTGACTTTCCATAAATTATCTCGTATAGTTTAGACTTTTAAATATCTCGTGTAAATATAAATTACAAATTTTCAAGATAACATTTGATAGTTTTTATGGAAATTTCTTATAAGTAGGTACATCAATAAAAATTGCACAAAATTATTGTTTGTGCTGGGAACTCTAAATATTTTGCATGAAAAAGCCATCAAGTAGATCACACAGGTCACCATGATTAATATACTGCTGTCAATTAGTTGGCCACAATTAATTTTCTATTGTATGCGCATTTTTAATTAATTAAATTTGTTCTTGCTTTGCGAACGCGTTCATTGTTGTTTGGCCATCGCGCGCTTGTGAAACGTGGACTCCCCATGGGGACACTGCTCCACATTTTAATTTCCTGCCTAATGCATTTGATAAACAACACGCTGCTGGCATATAACATCACAACATGTATCACTGCCAACTGCCATGCAAAACCACCAACAAAGACATACTATGGCAAAATTCAATTGTAAATTTGACACTTTCCTATTACTTTGCATGATGTATTTTCTGATTAGTGTAGCAACTTACAAAAATACAAAGTTTAATTAGATGTTTCTGGCATAGTAGGTACCATTCGTCAATTAAATTTTAATAAACACATAAATTACACACAACTATGTTTGCTAATTCGATGGCCAGTTGGACATAGAAAAATTGACTCGAGTAACGCGCGCTTCAGACGTTTTCCGACAATAAATTGCGCGCGATATGTTAATGGCCAATAAATAAATATTCGCAGTTATTTGTTGTATCCGAGCTGCAAGCTTTGGCATTGGCGTTTTACGATTGTCTCGGTTTGCATTTGCTTCGGTCCAGTGCATGTGTGCATCCCAGCCAAATGGCCAAAAAGCTCTAAAAGTCCTGGTGCCAAGATTTATCACAATGTGTGTCCACCACGAAAACCTGAAATATAAACAAATGTATTACTTTTTTGGTATCAAGCAAACAAAAATTAATCAATATATAATATGTAGTTATAGAGGAATTTAATGCCCTTTCAGATGCCCCCCTTGTATTTGCGAATTTCCTTCCGGAAATGTCATTTTTCGCGTTTTAATAAATTCGCGCAACTTAAATTTTGTGATTTTTTTAAACATCTTTATTGTTTACTCAAAAACCAGCAGCTCGATTCATATAGTGTAAATGGTCATTTATAGATAAATTAATGCCCTTTCATATTCCTTTCTAGTATTTGCGAATTTCCTTCCAGAAATGTCATTTTCCCGCGTTTTAATAAATTCGCGCAACTTTGTAATTTTGGGTTTTTAAAAACATTTTCGTTATTTATTCATTAACCAGCAGCTGGATTGATATGCCGTAAACGGTTGTTTATAGCTAATTTAATGCCCTCTCAGATGCCCTCCTTGTGTTTGCGAATTTCCTTCCGGAAATGTCATTTTTTCGCGTTTTAATAAATTCGCGCAACTTTGAAATTTTGGGTTTTTTTAAACATTTTCGTTGTTTACTCAGCAACCCGCAGCTGGATCGATATGATGTAAACCGTCATTTATAGATAATTTAATGCCCTTTCAGATGCCCTCCTTTTATTTTCGAATTTCCTTCCGGAAATGTCATTTTTTTGCGTTTTAATAAATTCGCGCAACTTTGAAATTTTGGGTTTTTTTTAACATTTTCGTTGTTTACTCAGTAACCAGCAGCTGGATTGATATGGTGTAAACGGTCGTTTGTAGATAATTTAATGCCCTTTCAGATGCCCTTCTTATATTTGCAAATTTCCTTTCAGAAATGCCATTTTTTCGCATTTTAATAAATTCGCGCAACTTTGAAATTCTGTGTTTTTTTAAACATTTTTGTTATTTACTCAGAAACCAGCAGCTCGATTGATATGGTGTAAACGGTCATTTGTAGGTAATTTAATGCCCTTTTAGATGCCTTCCTTGTATTTGCGAATTTCCTTCCGGAAATGTCATTTTCGCATTTTAATAAATTCGCGCAACTTTGAAATTTTGTGTTTTTTTAACATTTTTGTTAATTACTCAGAAACCAGCAGATCAATTGATATGGTGTAAACGGTCATTTATAGGTAATTTAATGCCCTTTCAGATGCCCTCCTTGTATTTGCGAATTTCCTTCCGGAAATGTCATTTTTTTGCGTTTAAATATTGTCGTTTTATAATATTTCCGTTGTAGCATTTTAGTTATGTACTAAATCCTATCAACGCATGTAATGGTTGCATGTGTAATTGTGTAGTAATTTGTCACAAATAAATTAAGTCACTTTTTCCGTTCGAGAAATTTCTTGAAAAAATGCAACAAATTGACTGGTATCGCATGAAAAAACGACTTGTACGATATGGAATCCCCGTGTATGGGATGATTTTTTACAAGGTGCCACAAATGCTGGCGCTCTGCTGGAAGTTTGCAGACTGCTTACGGTTTCGCACTCGTCGTATTTCCTGTTCGCCTCGGTTTCCACCAGCTTTCGCGCTCCTCACCGTTGACCGTAAGCGGTATTCGCGCGAGCTGAACTTGCTCGCATCATAAGCGCATGCAATTTCTTCTTGCCTGTCCCGACTTCTTTAGATGCATACGTACTCGTTCAATGCGGCCGCGCATGAAAAAACGACAGGCGATTAAGCGAGGAGTCTGCACGTTCTCAGCGCTTCTCGACGCGGCCTACAAGAACTCAAACAGCGCGACTATAAATGCACTTATGTGCACCGTGCAGCAATCGAGTATTTCCATTCATTCATAAAAGATAAAAGGCCATTCATCTAATTCAACGGCGCTGATAGTTAATTTCAATATGTTTGCATCAAATCAACTTGTTTGTTCGGCCTCAACTCTTTTCCTCGATGCAAGGAAGGAAGATTCAATGACTTGTCGATTTCGTGCAGCTCAAATGAATGTTTGTCAACGTGTACGTACATCTTTATTTATTGTTTGTTCATGTCATAAATTAAACATTTGCTTATATGCTGTGAAGTAGGTCGGTAACAACTCTTTAGCTTGCAAATGCCCGGAAGATTTCAGCATCGCCAAAGTTCAATGAAATACTTGGCGTGTTAATGTAATGGATGGATTGAAAATCAAAATAGAAAATGATAGCGCATTCGGCAATAATAATAAATAATAATGAAAGTCATTTCGTAACGGGCGGTCTATGCAATGAAGTCGGTCCCCTCCTGTAACACCTTCGCGCGAGCGCCTTATTGTATGTTAATTAGAACTCGTGCGCACACGAGGGAGGCGGCATTAGCAAGCAAAATGAACATGACACACAGCAACACTTTCATCTGCCCCGTAATAATAATGATAATCGACCAGCACGCAAGTTCTCACCTGTCAGGAGAAAATTGATGATGATGGCAAATGTTGAAGTCATGAAAAAGGAGGAAGGAAGAGCGAGGGAATAAAATGCGCACAAACTTGGGCTTGGGTTCTGGGTGCTTTTCTATGCGGATATTAATCTTTATTTTTGTTGTATATATTGGCAATTATTGTACTTATGTAGAATTTCTCTAATTCAGACTAGTGACCTTGAGACATTCCTGTGCAAGCAGGAATGGGAGCGACGCTTCGACGAGGAGCTGGAGAAGCCGCGGCGGGAGTCGGCGTCCCAAATCGACGACTTCTTCGAGCCGCCCCGCCATCATCAGCCAGCCATGAGCTACGTCTCGATGCGAACGCTGCCCGGCAACGATGACGACGTCTTTTTGCGACCGCCGCTGTGGGAGGACATCGCCAGCAGCATTCAGAATATCGATCCGGAGAACGCGAACATGCTGGCGGTGGGCGCCAGTCAAATCAAGCTGGAGGCTATCGATGATATGTCCGTCACATGCGCACCAACCCCGCTGCTATCGCCGCTGGAAATCAAAACGGAAAAGGTACTTTGAAAGTTTTGACCTCTTGGATTCACATCCACATGCGTTTCTCCATTTTAGATAGTACAGCAGCCTGCTCCAACATTACATCTAATGAGCACCCCAACATCGCCCTACAATCAACAACAACAACAACAGCAATCGCATCAGCAGCCACAACAGCCTACGAGTCCGCACCAGCAGAATCCGCCCACGCATTATCAGCAGCAGCAGCAGCAGCAAATCCTGCATCCCCCGAACAACAACGCGCACCCGCAATACAATCACCAAACGCCGGCGCAGCCGAAATACGGCAGTCCACCATTAGGACCGGCGCCAACCAATAATGCCCTTTATCCGCCCCCGATGTCTCGACTTATTCCATACGTTTCCCCACTGACTCCGCCTAGTTCAGAGCCAGGATCACCGGGGGGTGCTCTGCCGCGACGCACGCCGCCGCCGCCATATCCGACGCCAGGATGCCAGCCCCCAGCACCGCAACCGCCGACTCGAATCACGCATGGAGTTAAGTACAATCGCCGTAACAATCCCGAATTGGAGAAACGCAGAATACACCATTGCGACTTTATAGGTAAGATTTTGCCCATCTATAATCAATAAAATATTTATTCGAATTATTGGTTCATAGGTTGCACCAAAGTCTATACGAAAAGTTCCCATTTGAAGGCGCACCAGCGAATTCATACTGGTAAATGACACTAACTTATTTTATCATTAATATAACGACAAAATTCCTTGGTGTATTAATGTATCATTTTAGTTCTTTTTTTTTCAAAAGAGATTTGTTTCAAAACTTTTGCAAAGTTTTGTTTTTAGTTTTGGTTGAATTTTGCCAAACTTATCCCGCATTATTCATACATTAATTTATGTTTTTAGGAGAAAAACCATACCAATGCCAATGGCCTGATTGCGAGTGGCGATTCGCACGTTCCGATGAACTAACGCGCCACTACCGGAAGCATACTGGAGCGAAACCATTCAAGTGTTCCGTCTGCGAACGATCATTTGCGCGCTCCGACCATCTGGCATTGCACATGAAGCGACATTTACCAAAAACGAACAAGTGACTAATGGCCACTAATCGTCGTTGTAAGAACAACACAGTGAGCATCATCGCCACATCTAATGCGCATGGTTACAGTTGCCAATCGGACAACTACCTATGTGAAGACGAACTCAACCGCAGCCTCATAAGCGCAAGCAACAAATACAAAAAGAGATCATACCAGTAAGCAAGCAGCCTATGTTTTGTGCAACAACAAAGCGCAATGGTACCGCGGAACGAATGCGTTGCTTCTCTTGATTTTCATTTTCCAAATCGAACGGCGCTCTCACGCATGATGAGAAAATAGTCGTTATTGGCCCGTATCATGTAAGTACTTATAGGAATCGATAAAAAACTGAATGAAACATCAAGAAAAATGGTAACTGTTGTTGATTCTGTTAGGGAACTCTAAGCCATACTTGCGATTGCCATTTTAATTCAGAGTTTTTAATTCGAAACTGATACGATCTCAAATAAGTTTTCTAAGATTTATTACTTACATGTGCATAACATATCAATTATAATATGTAATCATCAACAACACTTGATGGAAAACATGATGCCTTAATGCAAGCCTTAGATTTTGCAGCTATACATGATACAAATGAGCATATATATTTCTATAATAATTCGAAATTTATTCCAACTACTATATTATATACCTACGTAATCAATAGTTTTATGTAAATTTGTTACTATACTATATTTTGTAGTATAAAATTGTAAAATATTTTATTTCATAATAGTAATTTATTAATTGTGATTTTGTTAAAGCATATATTAAGACAGCAAATTACGCAGTTTTAGAAATTTTTAGATATTCCGCATCAAAATGCACATCAAAAATGTTTCAATTTTCGTTTGTTGCGCTGCCAGAGATGTTAAATGCGTGTGATTAACAATTGCCAATGAATTTAATAGGTATTTCTTTAAAGTAACTGAATGGAACGGCTATGTTACATTTTTAAATTATTGCATTGAATGGGAGACTATTTCATTCAATCAAAACGTAATTTAAATTGAACATGTGTACTAACTTTCCAGTTTGCCAGAATTTATCACAATACGTACTAATTTATCATTATTCCAAATTTAATTTTAATTAGCCACGATTAAATGGTCATGAATATTACCTTATTAGCTTTGTGATTTCTACTATTTACATTATAGTTAAATTTAATGTGGCTTACATTCCAATAAGAAATAACTTAAAACAATATCTACCCATCGTATACTTTTACAAATCAGTATATGAAGTTACCAAATATATAAATAACTATAAAAATAATCCATAAAGAATTTACTTTTGTAAATGAGATTATGTATTAATTGTTAACAGTCCACATTAACTGTAAATATTGTCAGATCTTAGCAACAAATGTCAGTTGTAAAACTCCAATCATGTAGTAGATTATTTTAATTTTGTACATTTTTATTAATTATTAATTGTTATTATGAATGGTAGAATTTACAACTTGTGACAGCTCTACAAGGTATACAGTTTAGCATATACGAATGTTAATTTTCGAAATCCCAATAATTTTATGATATTGTATATGAAACTGTCTATCAATTGTAAAAAATCAAATGCAATAATATTTTTCTTATAATTTTGGCCACACTTGATAAATGTAGCTGTTATTTGCGTATTGTGGCGATGTTAACCTAGACTTAATATTCACTGAGTACATAATTTATCTAATTTAAAAGAATTGATGTATTTTCACCCTTACAATCTTTAATTTTACCACTTGTTATAATTATGTAATTATGGAAAAATGTACTATTTAATATTATTTATGAATATTTTTAAGTTATCATTTGTCACCATTTGTTGTCGAAAATGTTTCGTTGAAATACCTCATGATGCAGTTTTGGGCACTAATTCTGAATGAAAAATAAGTCAAAAAGTCCCATTACTTTTCGAGTTATTCAACTTTAAAGATTGTTGCCATTTTTGCAAATTTTTCAAAGACTATAGTCTTTGGTACATTTTTGCACATTTTCAAAAA
>JARJDZ010000538.1:0-29130 GCA_030264555.1 Aleochara sp. GC000083
CACCTGCGGTGTCGCGTTTTTGATAGCTGACAGTTTTTCTCGACAAATTCCAAGGCAACAAAATCTCATAAAAAACAAACATTTATCCGATAAAATGAGAAGCACTCGTGCTATTACTGTTGATCATTTTTTCCAAGTCCATTTTTTGTAAAATGAAAGATGTTTCTATCCGAAGGGACTATACGTCTTCACTTTCTTCCCCAAATTTTGCATTGAATTCTTCTATGACAAAAGCTATTTTGATAATCTTCATAAAGTTGTTAAGTTATTTATAGAATTTTGATCTATTTATTGAATTGTGGAAATACCAAATTGAATGCATCTGCTATGAAATCATTTCTTTTTTACTTCGTGGAAAGAAGAAAGAAGAAGAAAATTGGGAAACCCCAACAATATTTACATTGAATAGGTTTGCTCTAGAAACCTATGAAGTGATTGAAATCAAAATCGCGGATGGGTTCAAATTTTGCTCAGGCGTTTCTTTTTGTTTAATTTTTGCAAAAATATATATCTTGGACATATGTTTTCAAAGGACCAGTAATTTTACTAGGCTACGAAATAGTTGTTGAGGGATGTCACTTGAGATGAGGTCTGTCCCTATTTTTGGAATCTAGTTTCAAATCTCAATGGAAGGTTCAAGTAAATGAAATTAGTATACATTTGTATACATAAGCAGACTTAAATACAAAATAGTAATAATAATCATCAGAAGTTTCATAAATTGCAAGTATTTTTTTATTTAAATGTGAATAGATTTATTTAAAATTGTAAACATTGTTTAAATTTCCCCGGATTATTGTTATGCATACAGGATGTCTTAGCTATCGTGTCCACCTTAATCTTCTTCAGAATTTCTTCATGAAATTTGGCACACATATAGATATTAATCTCTAGTTTTAAAATATTTAAAGATACAAACCAACCAAAGTTCTGCTTTTGTTTAATGGAACAGCCTCAATTATTTACACCATTCGAAAGACGGAGAAATTTTAAACCAATTTCATTGTAAAAATACAAATAATATGTAGGACCTTTTCTTGAATTGAATAAAGTTGCATAAAACTTAATTTTTTTTTTCATCGCACAATTAATTATGTTTTAATTATTTATGAATTAGTATTATAATTTTTCCCAAATTCAGTAAAAACTTTCAATATTATGTATAAATTCCTAAAATTTTGCATGAACTTATAATTAAACTACCTTTCATAACTAATAGTAGATTATATTAAAGTATGAGAAATAGAAAATTATAAATGAGTGATACACAAATTTCACGAGTTTATTATCGCATTTCGCACACTTGTAATATACGACATTTTATCTTACTGGAGAAAAGTTGATACAATTTTTCAAGAAGCAACAAAATCCAAAATTACTTCCACAATTTTTGATATGGCATTTCAAATGTCACAATTAAATCGTCAGAATTTCGTTTGAGCTGGCACATTATGATTATGTTTGCCAAACCTTAAAATCTTGATACCTTAGTAACAATAGCACTTTATTTTGTAAGATATCATTCATTTCACCCACTTGTAGAAAAAAAAGGTATTCATTTTTTCCACTAGCAGAAAAATGTACGTCACTGATTTGACAAGTGAAAAATATTTAATTTTTGTCACTAAAAACACGCTTAGAAAATGCAACATTATACGCGCCAGTAAGATAAAAAGAATTTATTTGTAAATCAAGCTAAAAATTTTATTAAGGACTATATTCAATAATACAATCTGCACAATAAGTCTGAAATCACATATGGTTAACTTCTACATAAACTTTTAGAGATATTACAACGAGTGTGGATTCGCATAAACCAAAATACGATTCGGTTAACTTCGAAACAGCTGGTTTTTTTGCTATGGCCTTTAATTTCATTCGCTACTGTCAACGAACAATGTTTGCGTAGGTTTATCCCCACTCCTTGTGCCTTTCTGAACCTCGCGATCTCTACACAACCTTGCTTTTTATTCTAAGCAAAAGATGCAAATAAGCCTACTTAATATTTGTATTTTTGATAAATATTTTCGCTGATGAGCATATGTATAACATTACATCAGCGTTTTCCAAACTTGAACGCGATCCGATACGGAATTCTGGCGATCTACAATAAAACATGGTTTTTAAAAAACCTTTACTTTACAGAAGCAACCAGTAACATTAAAGCAAAATGTAATAAAAATTTTGCGTTTTTACACTTTTAGCTGAATTTTTCAGCGACCCATTCGTTGGGAAGCGCTGCATTATATTATATCTGAAATTAATCCAGAAATTCTCAACTATTAAAAATATACCTTTGGTCCTGATCTTCTTTATAAGCTAATCTTTTATTTTTATGACGTAAATATTAGAAAACTAAAGATTAATATGTATACAAGTATACAAGTATTGCAATGTGTATACAAAATTCATGAAGAAAATCTGAAAAAAAGTGGTGAACACGATAGTTGGAACAGCCTGTATGAAGATCATGTCAAACAGATATAACTTGAATTCATATATGTATTCTGTGATTGCAGGCAACCTCGATAATTATATCTGCACATGAGAAACGAGCAATAAACCGGGAAAAATGGGATTTTCTGTATGCATCAGCATTTTCTCTACAAGAAGGGAGCTTTGAGGGGGTACTTTGAATCTCGGCTATTGTAAATTAAACGCCCTCCGTCGTAAGAAAAATCGTTTAGGAGAATGTAAGTGATTCCTAATGTAGACATATAGCAGGTTCGGAGGCAGTTTTATATATTCGTGATATAGCTTCCCTAATGTATCATTTTCGCTCATGTGGAAGCATCACCAAATGATCCAGCCCGTAGGCCATTTCAACCACCCGAGTCTTATCGTTTTTATTTACGCGTTCTTGGTTATTTACATTTCCTGCGTGAAAATAACAACTTCGTATAGCAAACCTGGGAAACGAACAACACTCGTTTCAAATTGAAATTACATGTAAATTTGATAATGTTAATGCAATTGGAATGAAATCCACATTGCGTATAGTTTTCCGCATGATATTGCCTAGAAAACTGCCGCTATATTGGATTTTCGTAAAGGAAAAACGAGGTAAAAATCATTTTTGTATTTGCCGCTTTCATTCGGGCACCAATTTTACACGAATCATCCCGGGAGAGTTTCCACACTCGGTTATTCTCACATGAAAGCGAGGGCAACATCAAATGACGCGCATCAAATGACATATAAAAAATTGATTTGTCACCGGCTTTGATTTTAATAAAATTCAATTCACTGAAATGTGAAAATACCAATAAAGTTATTAGAGCATATATAGGGAAATAAAAAGTGTTAAACAGTTCGTTGATCGTCGGTTTGCGAAACACTTTGTACACGCATAGATGCTGCAATCCACATCATCGACATCGGTAGAATGACGGCAAAATCCAATTGAGATGCAAATTTACTATCTGCATTCGTTATTTTCTTTTTCATGCGCCAGCATCATCTCTGCATACATTTTAAGTGGGCGCTCGATAAAGCTTCCATCATAAACCAGAGCACAAGCGCGAAAGAGAATATATTGCCTATTCTATTATTGTTTTGTTTTTCTCATGTGCGATGGAATTGAGTGCATAAACAACACTCCCCCAGCATTTATAGAATAATGCGATATTATTCGATTACATTTGCAAACCTAGTGGTTAGTATACAAGCAAATTTATATCCTGAATTAAAGATCTGATACTGCATGATCAGCAAAGCTCATCATATTTTTCAATGTCTCATTAAAATGTATATATGTATAGGATGTTTCAGTTGATGTGTCAACTCATTTACATCCAAATTCTTTTCAGAATTTCCTCATGATTTTTATCTTATACTTTTACAAATTATACTTTTGTTTAATAATATTCAATCTGAAACAAAAGTGTGTTCTTTTAATGAAACAGCCTAGATTTTATTACACCATTCGAAAGATGGAGAAAATCTAGATGGCTTTATGAATCATATGTAATAATGTTATTAATTTATTCAAGCTATATCAGTCAAAATATCAATTAATATTGGTATCAAACATGGTAAATTTTATCTACTTTTTATTTTGTTAATATATACCCACTACAGAAATTTATTACTAATTTATGACAAAGGTAAAAAATGCGATGTTTATATTGCTATTATTTACTTTTATTTATATATTGGAATAAACCTAATCAGAAGAATTTGCAAGATTGCTTAATAATATTATTAAGGACTATTGACTCGTAGGTATAATCTCCATGATGATAGTGAATTTAAAAATAAATAGTTAAACATAAGTATAAGTTATTCTGCGATGAATGTAGCAATAAATAGCTAAAGTTTGAGGTTTATGCTACTTTGCTCAATTGTTTTCTAATGATATTATTCAAGATATCACATTTAAAATTGTTTTTGATAATTTAACTGATAATACCGTCGCAGCTTAACAAGTTATATCACATATGATACATGAAATCAATTCAGAATTTCTCCATATTTTGAATAGTATTATAAAATTTCGGATGTAATATTTAGAGAAACATAACTTTGGCCCGTATTTCTTTTGTGCGTTATTTTTTGTTTTTCTAATTAAATAATATAAAATGTTATTAATATGTACAAGCACATCAAAAATAATGAAACAAATGGGGGATATAAAGCTGATCTATCTACCCCTATTTATTATATTTTTAAGTTTCGTCATAATGTTTGATTTATTAAAAAGTATATCTTTCCAGAACGGTACCAAATATCGCCATGGAATTTCTAAAGAATAACATCCTGTAGGCTCAAGGTTAACCTCAAAATTTTCGAATTTCCCATGAATAATTAAAATTGTGATATTAAAAAAACTCGAATTTAATGTTTCGTGAATACTATGAATTCATCTGGATAGGCAATATGATTAATTCATGGAATTCATGGATTTGCGATTTTTGAGAACTGAATATGAGGCAAATCTGCATTAATTCGATACATTTTCAGTGTTATTTACGTGCCGTTCATATTTAAGGATTTTAAATGCATGCAGCCAACAAGCCACTATAAGTGAAAATTCATGTAATGTCATTGAAGCGTTGAAAATATATTTCATCAATATCGAAAGTATTGACAGCTTCGTTCATGCTCACTCATGAGTGATCATTATTTCATGTTTGACAAGTAAGTGCGCCTATGAAAAGTATTCAAAATTATATTTCAGATATAATGCTTGTTTACTTCACATTAACGTGAAAAATGCATGAAATAAACTTTTGGAAGGACTAAACTTTCAACTTTTTATGGATTTTATCTGAAGGCAACCAATGGAAAAACAACAAAATCGAAAAGAGCAGTCGTGCTAGTATAAAATATAGGCAATCATGCTTGGTCTGAAAAGTTTTGCCCCTTTTTTGCTTATTTTGCATTATCAACATATATGTATAACGTGTGTGCCCCATGAAAACACCGCAGCAAACCAGCAGCAGTAGGTCGGAATGATTTCCCAGTTAGCCGCTGCCCTGCCACACTTTTGGGCCATAAAATAGTAAATAGATTTCACGTTTAGATAAACACGTTTATAGTCGTACATAACGCCGTTCCGAATGGATATACGCAACCAGTGCATACTATGTATACAGTAAAGTTAGTAAAGTATTAATAGAAGTTTCTTATACATGTATCCATCTCATAATTCTAGTTATGTACAGTAGTCCGAAATGCAGAAATTGTTTTTCTCGGAATTAATTTCATGCAGTATTTGGAAATGCACTTTGCGAGAATCCTGATATTTACGCTTGGTATATGTCCCGAGGGATTGGCATTCGAGATATACCACTGATACCTATTCGCATATAGGAAACGAATCCGTATTCCGGGAAAAAAACGGACGCGAATTCGAGAAAAACGAATGACTTTGTATTATAGTGAACATTGAAGTCAAGCTTCAATGTTGAGCTTATGCGTATGGTTCTAAATCCCTGAAGCTGAAAGGCTTTGAAGCAAGCATCATAATCAAGGTTTCCTTATTAACCTAGTGAGTAATTAACATTGAAGTATATGCGAGTTTTTGTGAAATTTCGAGAAAATCTAGGAATCTTTACAAACTGAATCATTGCAGTTGTTTATGCACCATAATTAAGTATAGTTTTATTTCTGAAACTGAAAGTGTTTAGTGGTACCAACCGTTCTATACATATTTTTCAGGTGCATACAAAATATTTCTCCTAACCGTCAAATCTTGCATATAGTTTTACGAATTGTTGCTATTGTTGCTCATGTGGGTCATATTAAGTTGAGATATAAAATGTGCAAACCATTGTGTAGTTATGGAAATTACTCCCCAATTCATTTATTGATTTCCGGTTTCGGTAATTTATTCCTAATCCGCACTCGTGATTCAAATTTTTCACTCATTTATAATTTTGCATTTCTCACACTTATAATATAATCTATTATTATCTTACTGGAGTGTATAATGTTGCATTTTCTATGCGTGTTTTTAGTGACAAAAATTGAATATTTTTCTCTTGTCAAATCAGTGACGTACATTTTTCTAAAAGTGGAAAAAATGATTACCTTTTTCCTGTAAGTGGGGGAAATGAATGACATCACACAAAATAAAGTGCTATTGTTACTAAGGTATTATGATTTTAAGCTTTTTCAAATATAATCATAATGCGCCTGCTCAAACGAAATTCTGACGATTTAATTGTGAGATTTGAAATGCCATATTAAAAATTGAGGAAGCAATTTTCGATTTTGTTGCTTCTTGGAATATTGTATCAACTTTTCTCCAGTGAGATAAAATGCCATATATTACACGTGTGCGAAATGCCAAACTCTTGAAATTTATGTATCACTCATTTCTCACACTTATAATATAATCTACTATTATTTGTTCCTTATTGCTTTTTAGATTCTTGCAACAGTAATTTAAATAATATAATATCAGCTGTAAGTTTGCTGGTATTTCCTTTCTGTGAGAAAGGTTTTCAGTACTCATTGATTCCATGAAAATAAAAAGAACGAAGCGGAAAATACGAAAAATAGAAAAAACAAAAAGGAAAATGAAAAATTAGAATAGGAGTGATACCCCAATTTAACAAGTTTAACAAATTTGCACAAGGGTGAAATACCATCTTACCAGGGAAAAGTTACTAAAAGATACCGCAAAATCGAAAAGTATTACTAAAAGTTCCGATACGACATATCTATGTGACTTGGCATAATAATGGCCATATTTGAAACTTTATTATGTAATTTGTCTTACATTTTAGTCACTGGTAAAATAAAAGGTAATCTATTCTCACACTTATAAAATAAAGTACATAAGTTATTTGATATAATAGTACTATTAATGCGTTTATTATGCAACCTGCAGACATGTTTCTTATCAAAATGTGTATCATGAGTAGCATTTCACCAGAAGCAGCATGAATGGGCGGAAATAATTTTAAAATAAATATAAAACATTGAAATTTAAAGAAAGAGGAGTGGAACTACTTAAATTAAATGGATGATTCTTAAACAAAATGTTCGATTTTATTTCCTCTCAATTCAATAATTGCTCCACATTTATTAATGAAAAACCAAAGTGTTTCATATTCAACCTCCTTCGTGATACAAGGATAAACATTTTGGAATCTGAGGAGACTTGTGCAAAATCTGCCACTGAAGATATAATAATAATTATTTCTAGTTAATATGATAATGCCAGTAATGAACCCGATAATAATCTAACAGATGCATATTGTGGTTAACTAGATGCCCGATTGAGTGATTCTGGATGTGTATCAATTAAGCTAACTTAAAGTACAAATCATTAGTCGGGATCAGCATTGGGATGGTGAAAGCATCATCTCAGCTTACGCCTTAACTTATGCAACAACAGTCTATCAGCATTGTGCTTGAAGCGCACCGCAAATACTCCATATCATAATAGCTTCTAAGCGTTCAAGTTACTATTGTTTCGAATGGAAAGGTACTCAACGGGATTGCTCCTTGTTATTTACTTCTTCGGCCAACCTAAATGATTTAGCGAAAGCCAATGTTGTGAGACCGCAAAATACGTGTTTCTATATAGGAGTGCAAACTTTATGCTTATTAATTAAACGGATTATTTATCAACAACCAACAATCTAGTTTATTGTTTGACTTGGATTCGCCCAGATGAGAGTGGTTGCATTTAATTAAGTATGAATTACAATCACGTCATTTAATTTACAACAATATCTAATTCTGCCATGTTCCCTCAAAATTATAGAAGGAAAAAATTAAACTAAGAGGCTGAAAGATTATTAACATACTATTCTTTAAATATCTGGCGTAGGAATTGACATTATAGAAAAATTCAAATTTATTTAAATGGTAATCAATAAAAAACCATGAATATGTTTGTAAAACTGTAAAATATGAATTTTAAGCATTCATTTATTTCTCCAACTTATAGAATAAAGCAGGGTACTTATTTGACATTTGGATAATATGCGGAAAAAAGCGTTCTTGTGGATAATGCTAATCGAGATACTTGACTTACGACGATCGTCGCCATTTTGATTCGCATAACTACCAACTTTTGGAGAAAAGGAGAAATGTGCTGGACTTTGTTCAAGGAAATATTCGTCCTTATTCAACTAATGTTTGCGATAGGGGTGGCACCAATTTTCAGATTACTAATTTAGGAATATGTATTTCATTACTAATATTTCTACAACCGCTGGTACTGAAATGAATAAACATGGCGACCTTGAACAAATTTTGTTAATTTGAAATTACGAATATGCTAAATGTTACCAAATTTCCATCAAGGACTGGCGAAACTGGGAATCAAAATGGCGGATTTTAAATAGTGCCATATTTTGGAGGTATGCGCAGGTCTATTTTACAGCGTCTCCTAAATTTAAGTTTTTTTGCGAATTCTATTTTATATCATAATAAATATTTTGTAATCAAGTCGAACCAGTTTTGGCCATATTTCACTATTTCTTCTATATTTTGTTTGCAAGTTCGGTTAAAGCAGCAAAGTACCGAAACTCTTAGTTTATAATTTTTTCCTATTTGCACAAGAAGTTATCTTACATTGGAAATGCTGATAATTATACTTGTAGATCTCCAGTTGTTTATAATTAAATGAACCATTTTAAAAAAATGTCAAGTCTGTTAGGTTGGGAATGAAATAAATTTTGAAACAAAACAAAACAGTCTAACTTTCCAAGGAACGAAAATATTGATTTATAACTATTCGCCTAGGGTGAAATAATACAGCACGTAGTATGCAGTGTATTATTATTGATAAGAAAGCAAAAGTAGGTCCAATGCTGATCGCGTTTCTTTATTGTATGTGCGCCGTGAGAATTGGCGATACGCTGCGTACGCCAGAAGGAAAACTCAAAATCCCCAGGGTTCAACTTTCCAGATGAAACTCGGCGCACATACATAAACCTACTTACCCGGTGGTCGTGCTCCCGTAACCCAGCAATGGAGCGGATCCTGAACAACTGGGGAATAAAATACGACCAAACTAACAGGAACTAGAGAAAAGTACAAGAAACGCCAGAGGAGCGCTAATTAAAAAGACCAGGAAAACTCATCCGGAGCAGCAAAACTTATGATTAGACAGATGCAGGGCACACACGACCTTCAATATCTGTTAAAAGGTGACTATTTGCTTGCAAGTTTGTAGACAAAATCGAGCAGTGGCGCTAGCAGCAAAATGAATGGAAAAACTTTATATAGAAAATAGAAATATAAGACCAAGGTGGAAAATAGTGTGGTTGATATGGCGCTCGTTGGTGGTTCTGTGAGAGGGTATTGGGTTAATGAAAAGGAAATGAAGGGAAGCCGAGAGGAGATAAAGATTAAGATGATTATATGGTCGGGAGGTGAATGCGACTACGCATTAGATAAAATTCGCCAAATATGATAAGAAATGTATTCGTTGATATGACTTTCAGTACGCTTCGCCGTTGAACGAAAATGTCCGGGTATGAAACTAAGCTGAGGGCGAGGCACTGCCCTCTCAAGCTCGACCTTTCATTGCATTGCATTGCACGTTCCTTACATCAAAAGATAGAGCGATAACAGTTAATTAAAACTGTTTTCTGTTTCTTTGGCTTCGACGCTTGGTCCCCCATCGTCGCCATCCTTTGCGCGTCGCAATTTGGAAAGTTTCACGAAATTCGATGATAACTAACGCAGCGAGCGAATCCCTTCGCTAAGCAATCTCACTTACCTTGGATTAGAAGTGGCATGAGGAGGGCGAATAAAAATGGCATTCGAAGTTTGTACTTCATTTTCTCTTCTGGCTGATTCCACCTTTGATATGCAAGAGATTCTGAAACATACAGTAGAATTTCTGATTAGACAATAGATATAAAATTTTGATTTGATTTAAGTTTGGATATAATTATCCAAATAACTGAGCTTAACTAACCAATTCATGTGCACCCCTTTTATATCCTTAATTATCGAAATATTTTTGTGATTTCTTATAGGTAGGTACATTATAATATCTACAATAGTTTTCCAATATTAAATAAAAGCAACAAATAATAACGCCCAAAAGACTTATAAACGAAAGGACTTTGTTAAATGGAACGGTTTATATTGTATTACACCAAATGGAATATGGAGAAATTGTATATAGATTCCTGTATTACATGTCAAATTTGCTTGATGTTGAGTGATGAACATGATACTTCAAAATTAAGTTCCTTGTAAAATTTACGTTTACTAGTAACTTCATATCTTACTCCATCGCTTAATTAAACTAATTAATAAAGATACGTCCTTAATAAGGTTGTGCATTATCTTGCAAATACTTTCTATTAAGGATTCTGTTGAGCCTGGTATTTTTAGATAAATAAGAGCAAGAAACAATCTTTTTGATTTTGCCACAAGTATCTATTAAATTTGATCAGTTTGAAAGTATAAATATCATAATAAGATAAAATTGGAAGAATGCTACGAAACAAATCGTCTTAAAACGCAATCCAGTTATAACATTTACGCTTCAAATTTACTTCAAATTTTGATGTTTTTATTTTACTTAGTTCAATTGTTTTGTAAGAATCTCATACACAAAGCCTCCTCAATATCAAGTCTACTCGATAATTCGGTTGCCTATATCTTCGCTATATTAACAGAATAGAATAATTTCTGAAAAAAATATGGCAAAAATGTAAATTTAGTCCACATCACTTTCTTAGAAGGAATTAATAAACTAAATATAAAAATGTACATTAAATTTCATAAAACAAAAACCAAAATTGTGCAAATCCTGAAAATCGTCCGAGATTTAAATATTCAATAATTGAAAATAACTAAATAATATTTTGACCCTGGCGGATAGATTTCCGGTTTCACAAGCACAGTTCTGGAATTACAATAAAATCCGTTGGTCCTGTGTAGGTCTGATCAGCCTAGAAAGACACATTGTTATAGCAGAGGGCAAAAAACTTTTGTGAAAATGTAGCGAAAATAACCAAATTGTGCCCTACACCTTTCAAAGAAACTGCATGTACAATTACGTGTTTGTGGGTCGCAGCTGGTATTAGAATTGCAAATATCATATTAAATATACATCCAGGAAATTTATTTTATATCAGTCGCCTTTATACGACGTCCCAGAGGAAATCGTTACATTTTGCTTTCGCGCTTCGTGTGCATGCAGGCGACGCGACGTTTGATGCTTTTTATCAAAATCGACATAAAATTTACGTGTTTGGGCCAAGCGCTTCGCCTCCGCGTGGACCAAACATAAAGTCAGTCCTGGAATTGGAACGGCGAATTCTCCGGGCGCGCCGACATCGGCGACGCCTTGCAAGCCGTAATGGAATTGTGAAATGTTTCAAAATGCGGCCGACTCGTCGTCGTTGTTGCTTTAGTCTCCTTAGGCTTTTCGTGCTCGTAAATACGATTTCGCTGCGAGTTTGCACGGATTCGAGCCAAACAAACAACGCCGTGCGGGCGACATGAAGGTGCGCACCGCCTTTGTGCGATGGGAGGGTGGGAACCGGTGCGATCGGTCGTAAAGAAAAAGAAGGACACACGTGTAAATCCCACGTAGATTTTCCGCTTTTGGTTTAGCGCCCGACGCTGCTTCCAGCGTATAAAATTGGTAAATGGGAATTGGGTTGGATACTGGGCGTTAGGATAACGGCGGGGTAGATCATTACAAGTCCCAAGGACTCACTCAGATGCTGCATTGCATGGATATAATTAAAAGTTCAGGGAGAGGGTGTAAGGTTTTCTAGGCCAGACCTTTATTTGACTTCTGGTGGTTATACGAGCATTCCTAGCCATCATTAACATCTTATTCTGAAGCTTGCACTTATTTTATTTTGAGCAGTAATACCATGCAAATACAGGATGTTTGATTTATCGTGTCCACCACTTTTAACTCCTTTGCATTGATATTAAATCAGAAAAACAAATGAACATCGCATAAAAAAAAGATATGCCCCAAACTTCATTTTTAATGGAACATCCCATATCATTTTACTCAATTCAAAATACGATAATATTCTGGATTGATTTCATGTATCAAATGTCATGTATGTAACGAAACTATTATCAGACAAAAGATCAATTCATATCCATATCGGGTAGACTTATTTTAACAGTATTATTAGAAAACTATTGAACAACGTAAATCGAAACATCAAAAACAAACTCTTTTGGAAATTTCTTATGCTTTAGAGACGATTTCCTTTATAAGATCCTTGAAGTTTTTTTTCTAAACTATTGAAATTGAAAAAGCAAAAAAAATGGTAAGTCATTTTCTGTTATTTGTTTTTATTAAATATTAAGATTAACACAATACTTCGTATTTAGATTTTACAGGATTACGTAAAAAGGTGTAATAAAATATAGGGTGTTCCATTAATAAATAATAAGTTTGATCATTTTCTCCTTTGGGCGTATTTCTTTGGTATTTTTGAGTAAATAATATAAATTCAGAGGTGATTACTTATAAGTAAACTAAAAAAAAAAACGGAGGAGAATTGAAGTAGCATGTATACATTTAAACAAATATGGAACTTCTCATGTAAAAAACATAAGGATTGTATTCGTTGTTCCGAAAGAAATTTCGTTTTTTTGTGGAAATGAAAAACAGTTTTCGTATAATAAACGAATACTGTATTTAATTATGTATTGACCATTCTGGTCAAGCACCATTTGTCCTCTTTCTGATAACAGTATAATTTTTCGCTCAAAAAATTGCCTTTATTGCATCTTTATTTAGCGAACCAGTTCTGGCACTGGCGTACTACCAATACACCTTCTACAATTTCTTTCTGGTTTGAATTGAATTTTTACCCTTTCTGCTGCTTTTAATAGGATTCCAACCAAGAACTACGGCGCAGAATTAATTTCAATTTTTCACACACAAACTGTGCTAAATGAACTGTCAAAGCATAAAAATTATAATATTGAATGTAAAGTGTAGGGTGCAAAAAATACAATTAGGCCTTCAATCGGGAAAAAACTAAATCACTTTCGGAACAACGTAATACTAAGATAGGAAATCTAAATATTAATTAAATGAAATAGATGATTATGATTTTTTTATATTTCTAAATTTGGTTTAGATTATCAAAAAATCCTTCAGAAGATTGTAATTCATGGGTTGAGCTCATCCTTCTTTATCGAACGTATTTTAGATGAACGAGTAAAGATGCAATTGATGAGTAGGAAGCGGCGACACGGCACCAGGAATGGAGGGAACAGATGGGGGACGTGATTCCTGATCCTTCTTGATTGCTCTCTGCACGAAACTTTGTGATGCGCCACACAAATCTACCGTACAATACTAATGCGCTCCTTCTTATGTGCTCTCCTCTTTCCCTCACTTCCGGCATTTTCCCCCACTATCATTGGCGCATTTTTCCTACATGTACCAGTACACTTCCTCCTCGGTACGGCAATGAGCTTAACTTGCGCGATCTTATCCTTAAAGGATGTTGTAGTATTGGCTGTATTGGTATATTTTGTTCGACTGAAAAGCACTCGCTCAATGAGAACACTGTCCCATAGCGAAGAAGAAGAAATCCTTTTACGTCGAGGTGGAATGGCTCCTGATTAAGAGAGTAGATGAAACGAAGGAATTTATCGAAATCGTTATCCCAAGGATGAACGTACCAAACTCTCTCCGTTACGCTGCTTCGTTCGTACGATGGTTGCTTAATTTTCGATCACATTTCATTCTCGTTAAGTCTTTAATAGTACCGTCTAAATTCCAAGCGGCTTATACATTGAAGGTGTCTTAAGTACGCACGCAAAATTTTATTTTAGACTCTATGGAAAATCTTGATGTTGTTACAAAGGCGCAAGAAGCTATTCATATTTGGAGTCCCTTTTCTCGATGTGGTCATGAAAAAAAGCGGCTTGGATTGCAAAGTGGAAAGATTAACAAAATTTTGTTCCAAAATAAATAGATAAATGTTCAAAACCATTCATCATATAGCAAGGATGGATATTTATTTTCTTTTGATATTTTGCGACCTTATGAAACTGAAAAGTGAGCAACTTCTTTGCTGCGTTTCAAAAAAACTAAGAACTCAACGTCGATATATTTCTTTATATAGATTCCCTGGATAGTTTCCTAATATTGTGCAGCATTGAAATCCACTAAATCACGTCGTGGTCGTAAACTTTTTTCTGTACTTTTTTCTATTTTCATTGCAAAACTTCGTTTTCAATGCGCGATATGTTTATCCTCGACGCTCTTTTCGCCAGTTGTTGGTCTTTATTCGGCCACGTAAGCAATTCAGCATGTATTTATGCTTTAGGGCTCATCCACTTCATTTCGATATTTTCATACCCATTTTGCATGAAAAAGAATATGCCTATTCAATATTCAATAAGATCTATGAAACTCCCATAATAATTATATGTCTATACAATATTCAGACAGCTATACAACACAATATTCTCAAAAAAGGCATAAGGACAAAATTTGGCCGTATTTTTTCAATCCATTCGAAACAGAATAAAATGTTGTAAATACAATAGATTCTGTGTGTGAGGAATACAAAGTTATAAATGACTGAAACACAGATATCATGAGTGTATAATAGCATTTCGAATACGGTGATATGAGAGGTTTTATCATACCAGAGAAAATGTGGTACAATGATCCATGAATCTTCAAATTTTAAAATTGTTGCAAAATTTGTGATATGACATCTAAATGTCCCACGTATATCATTAAAATTTTGTTTGACATAGCACATTTGTCCAATTTTGAAACGTTAGTAAGTAGCAATTTATTTCTTGAATGAATTGTCATTCATTCTCTCACTTATGGAATAACATATTTGTCACATATAGCAGACATGTGAGAAATGCTTTGTTTTAAATTACGTGTGAGAATGAAGATATACTAATTTCAGGAGTTTATGGTGACATTCGTCATATTTGTGATATACGACGTTTTATCTTACTGGTATAATGGTCCAAGAAGCAACAAAATCCAAAACTGTTACCACAATTTCTGATGTGACATGTCAAATGCCACAATTAAATCCTTAAACCTTATACATTTATTTGAAATCCTGGAACCAGACCACTTTATTTTGTGAGGTGTCATTCATTTCTCTCACTTGTAGAATAAAGATATTCATTGTTCCTACTTGTAGAAAAATGTACGTCACTGATTCGATAAGGGAATAATATTAAATTTGAATGACTAAAAACGCGCAAAAATGCTCCAGAAAGATAAACGTTATTTTATATGTGGAAAAGAATTTTTAGAAACAGCCAAAAATTCGATTATGTTTAAGGCACGAAAACATCAAATGATAAACCGTATTTAAAACACTATTGAATTGTTCTCAAATACATACTTACAATTAGTTTTCCTCTTATCCTACAGTTTGATTGTCCCAAAGAACTTTTTAGTGTGCAGACTGATAGATGCTTGGTTGCTTAGTCGTAATATCCCCTTGCTACGTTTTAATCGGCTTTTGTTATAAAAACGATTTTTTCTGAATACACATATACGATAAGTTTTATGAGAGCTAATCACAGAGATGCCATGTAAAATTTCAGTTTGCAGTTTCGCGCCTATAATGTTTTTGGTCTGTAGTTCAATGGTAGTTTTCACTATAGAATAAAATTGGATTAAGTATTTGAAGTATGATACAGATTTAAAAAATGCATATACTGAAAAACTAAGATTAAATATTGATTGACGAGACAGATGATTAAAATGTGCAGAGATCATTTTTGAATTTGATTCATTGTATATTTATTTGCAATAAACCAATAATATGAAAAACTCGAATGAATCAAAATTCCAATTAAAAAACCAATCCAATCTATTTACAGTGCAATATCGGTTTCAGCGCACCATTAAAAATGCAATGATTCAAAAATTGCCATCAGTTCCATGTGTGAAGTTCAATTTAGTTTTGAATCTAAAAAAAAAGTTGAAATTGACTTACAAATTACTATATGAATAAAATATGGCTGGAATACATTTCAGCTAACCCATTTTCGAACAAAGAATCTCTCGTTCAAAGGACACGCATGCGATCCTCCAGGATGTTTATTTATTCCATTTTCGAGTCATAAATTTATTTCCAATTTCCATTCATTTCCCTAATGACAAACAAAAACTTCATACAAAGTGAAATTTACGACCAGCATCCTAGGCGCATCTTTTTTTCTCCCCTTCTCGTCCTGCACCAGGGAGGCAACATAGAGATTTGTAAAAATAATGCATAATAATTACGAAATTGTACGCCCGGCTTGACCTCAATTCTATTTCCCGTCTTCCGTTAGTAGAAACCCGGAAGCAATTTCCCAGCGCCGAGGTAGGTGAATTAAAATGAAAAATGGGACGGGGAGAAATGAAAAATTGCGTGTGCTGGCGGTGAGCGTTGGCGTGTGTTAATGGAAATCGGTGATTGTATTATGCAACTTTCAATCAGCATTTCTTCACCTCGCAGAATAATCGTGGGTTTAATCCCACCCACGTCATGGAAACTTTTTTTGCGTGATTTGTAATGCGATGGAATTTATTTTTCTAGATTATTTCTTCGCCGAATTTACTAGCCGAATTGGTTGCTTTCGTATCAAATTTAGCCATTACTGTTGGCCGAATGATTAATTTGATCGTTCATATTTGTTCGTCACGCTTCGTTGGGGAACAAATATAAACAATCGTTTGATCATTGATGCTCGTTTAGAATCCGAGTTTTTTCGTCCGATTTTTGTGGATCCTTTTGGACCATATACTGGCAAATGTGTGAAATCAATTGCACCCATTCATCACGAACCATTTTTCCGAACAGATGCACGCATGGCAGCCGCTGTTGACGCGAATTCATATCTATGAAATACCATACTTGATTTCTCACATCTCTCACATCCATATTCAATGTAGTTCGAAATTCGTTGCACGAAAAACGCATTTTTAATTTCATTCCAATTTATTGTAAAATAAAAAAAGGCAAAAAATGTGCTTCTACGTTAAACGTTCAATTTCCAATACATGCCCAACAGTTGCTCGAAATTTGGAAAGCAAATTTTATTACATCACATTATGACGAAGATATAACCGTGTATTATCTAGTTATCTTCTTGTTGCCTTATGTAGGTATGCAAAGTAGGCGAATGTTTGTCTCGGGTATAATATAGAAAAATTTGGTGAAAATTCGCCCTGAGTGTAAGCAAAGCGACGAAAACGACGAGAGAAAACCCGCGCAACGCATAGTGAAACTCGCAGGAATGTTCGCCAAGCAACCAAACCACAAAGCCACAAACGAGCTCTCGAACGAACAACCAACCATAAGTACATATCTGCGGTAGCGAAATTCCTTCCGCCTGCATCTTTTTTCCTAGTCTTCATTTTTACCCGGGGAGCGTATTCAATGCTTGCACCCCAGCGATTGAAGTCTTTTATATATTCCATTTTTTTCGCTCGATTCGGCCGTGCCTTCAGTCATTTTAACAAATGGTACGCACATGCGACTGAATTTGCCAATGCATGGAAGCAGCTATACTATAGATGATTGCTGAACGCAGCCCCAATCGGAAAAGCTTTTCAAAAGGCTTGGGTATCGGCGAATATTGGGGTTTGTGCGAAAGGTTTCACTAAGTGCGGAATAGCAAACGCAAAACTTTCAAATATGCATAGCTCGCAGCTTGGCAAATGATGCGGAAGATTGAAAAAGCCAGTCAAGTACAAGAATGCGTATAGTATTATTATGTATGGCTTCTTGTAATATTTTCTGTAGTGCATCATATACAAATTTGAGTTTCCATATATATACCTTTGTCAAGTTCTATGTTTGGAACTTGACAGTTATGGACAATTAAATCCAGCATTTTGGTGATGTTAATTGTAAGCAGATATCATGTGTTAATAAGAATTAATTGCCCAAAATCCATACTCAAATGCAATCCAATTTGAACCAAATTCACGAGATGAATACTACATATTAGTTGGAAATCGCTAAATATTTTGCAATTATTTTCGGGTTTCCTATATATATTATTACCATTAATTAAATTGATGTACATATATCATTATTAATCATATTGATCTCTAGTTTTAAAATATTTATTTAGAAAGATAACATAATGACGCATAAAGAAAAACCAGACCAAAGTAATGTTTTTTTTATGGAATACTCCATATTTATTTACTCCATTCGCAAGAGGATGCAATTGTTGATTGATCTCATGTATCATATGTATTATTTTCATTAAGATAGGAAAGATATTATCATTTAAATTATCAATTGATATCAAGATCAAGCAGATTAAAATGAAACATCAAAATCAAGCTTTTGGTAGAAACATTAATGCATGACACGATTTGTTTCAGTTTTAAAGACGATTTCTTTTATAATAGCATTCATAATTGATTAAAACAAAAACAATTGAGTAAAAAGAAAATAATTAAATCACTTGAGATTTTATACTTTGTTCTCAATATTCAAATTAATGATAATTTACATGCTGATATCTTTGCGACACAACAAACTAATATGAAATTAATTTACAATTATAATATTTATAATATAATACTATAATAATATATATAATAATATATGTTCCATTTAAAAAATACAACTTTGGCCCGTAACTTCTTTGCATGTTATCCTTTTGTTTTTCTGAGCAAATAGTATAAAACTAGAGACTAATGTTCATGAGTATGCAAAATTTCATGAAGAAATTCTAAAAAATGAAGGAGACAAAGGGGGTGGTCACGATAGCTCAGACGGCCTGATATATCTTTGTGTTCATTAAATATTATTGTCGATTAAGATCTCAAATGCATCTTAAATTAGATATAATAGAACCAACTCATTGTCACACAATAAAAGGCTAAAACGAACAACAATGAACCAGAAATCGACTCCCAAGGGATATATGAGTCAAATCATCACCATGTTCCGCAAAAATGATTGGGTTTCAATAACTACAAAGAGCGTATAACAGTATAATAGCTACACAGATAATATCCTTTTACAAATTTCCAATATGATTATTCATATCATGAGGAATTACATTTGAAATAATTAATTTACACCGGTAAACGCACATTGGTTATAAATGTACAAACACGCCTTTAAAATAATGTGCCATTATTTTGTACATGGAATATTTATTTTATAATGGTCAGTGGTGAAACTACAAATATAAATTCGCCTCTTCTATAGCAAATGTTTTGAAATTTGATTTCAACAATTTTATAAACCGTACAAGCCGGTTTCAAATTCGGCCGAAAAATAATTTGGGATGACTACTCATGTTTTAAAACAAGCCTGGCGTATTTAAAATCAGAACAATACGTTTGTTAACGAACTTTAAAGCACAGGAGGATTTTCCGCACACAATAGCATGCTAAATATTACGTTTGCATTATTACATGTATAATAAAAAAAACGCATTGTTATATGTACAGGGTAGACTAAGCTCGATGTTTTAATAGGGAATCTACGAAACGGTAACAGGTACGAAAAAACTAAGTAGGTATTCGCGATGTCTTTTTTTGAGATGAATTCATTGCCGTTCTCAAAAATTGTCTACCGTTTTTTTGATTTTCCGCTATAAACAAAAGTGTCATTTTTCTCATTTTCGAAAAAGCCTCATACCTTTTTTATTCTACTGGTTAGATAAAAATAAGTTTAACATTATCAAATCCACTGATGAAGGCAAAGCGTCGCCGAAAATCGATTTTGGAGATAAAATATAACAACAACAAATATAAGATAAGTGCTATTCTTTCATTTTTTAACAATAATAACATTATCTTATAATGATTAACTTTAATTATTATTAGGGCACTTTTTTGTGTAGATTATGATGGTGAAGTTGAAACATTTTTTAATCGTTTATTTTTCGAGTTATTACAGAAACTTTGATTTTTTTAAATACAAACCATATCAGAATTTTACGCCATTAAAAAGGATTCTTTTTTCTCTTTAAAATGTACATAACATGTGGGGTATCGCAAAATTTTTACAGAATTAATTCAGTAATAACTACTAATGAATAACACTTATAAGACACTGTTTAGTTGGACATTAGTTGGAGATTTAGATGGACATGTCAGTTTGAGCAGAATTTGAAAGTAATTATGCTCTGAAAGGTGTTATGCATGTGTTTACGTATACATATATAGTATTGAATTATTGCAGGATCAGTATAAAATAGCAAAACTACTGAAACGATGATCGTTTGCGCGACTATTACATATTTTAAAATTTGTTTTGTAATCATAGTTACAAGAATCATTTGTTTCTTTACCTAAATATCACCCAAAATATCTATGCCAAAGTATTTTTTATGAAATAAATAGTTACACTTTATGCCAGATCCTACATATTATAGTTCATTTTAAACCGAAAATAGCTTTCTAATCATGTAGAAATCAGTAATGAATTGTATTTTAAAAAATGCAACTTTATATCATAACACAAAAAACCAAGTATCATAAAATTTTTCATCTATCCTATTGAAATCTACACTAAAAAGTGTACTAACATTATATTTTAGTAACTAGCCTAATTAGTTTTTTCGTATCTCTTACATTTATCCAGATTCCCTATTAAAACATCGAAATTAGTCCACACTGTAATTTATAGAATATCTTTCAAAATTAACAAGTTTGGGGCGTAGTATTAATTGTAATTGTTAGCATATTGGGAAACGATGCTATTTCACCCAGCAACTAGAATGGTACCACTTAACTTTAATAATAGAACGTGTTTAGTACAACAACATTGCGAATTGAATGAAAGTTGAATGAAGGTATAATATATTGATAATAATAGATGCAATAAAATTTGTTCAAAAGCAAGATAGAAATGGATTGGACGTCCATAGCCCATGGGCTATTTGAATGGGAGCAACTAAACTTGAAGTACCACTATCTGTTGTTTAGCCACACTCGTATAACGCTCATATGCAAAATAACTCGGTGCGCCGGAGGGATCGCCAGTAAAAGCCGAGTGGAACTAGAAGGAAAAAATGCAAAGCGAAGCTGAGCTGCGTTGTTCGCGAACATGGCTAAAACACACATGCAACGGGGAGCGAAGGGAAAAACACAGAATGAGGAAACAGGAAAACATGCTTGCACACTCCTCCATCGCCTCCCACAGCATTCTGCGTGATGTTTTCACCCTCATTTTTCCGTTGTGTTTCCTTAAAGCACACTCAAAGCTCCTATTCTTAGGCGTGCTCGTATTTTCTCATTTCTTATTCCATTTTTCCAAAGCGCCGTCATTGTCGTGCTCGTCTTCGTTGCTCGCATCGTTTTGCTCTCCCCATCGAGCCAGTAACGTTTGCTCGCCATTTCCCTATGCGCTCGCGCTTCCGTTGTGTTCGTATCCTATCTATATTCGCGTAGTATAGGTCGCTGCGATCTTTCGCAAAATATGTGAGCCCAATGCGTCCAACGCTCCTATAACGTAACTCTCCTTCTTTCTTTGCGTGCGGGTTCTTCCTTCATGGCCGGGCGGCTGAAGCCAGGTTGCAATTTTTGACGCTCGGGCGTTCGTCCTTTTTTCGCGCACACATATTTGCGTCTTTGCTTGTACGCGCGCGCTTCTTATGCTACTTTTATTTGTATAGCGATATTATAAATTCTCTTAGATTATTGGTGCACTTTATTTTTGTATTTGTTAGTAAATTTATTCGTTGGATCCTTTTATCTTGTAAGTTGACTTCCTGGAAGATTATCTTTTTTTCTGTTATTTTTACGAATAACAAGCTAAAAAGCGAATAGTAATAATATTTACCGTTGGCACTTTTGCGTTTGGATTGATTTTGCTTAGAGCTTTTGGAAAAGTGATAAAAACGTTGATTTATTCTAAACATCACTTATTCGCGAAGCAAGACCTTCTTAGTGTATGGAAGGATGGAGCACGTTGTAACAATTTTTGCTAAAACAAAATATCTTGAAATAGATGGACTTAATTGCCATTTATTGAACATTAATTTAGACCTTGATTCTTCCTCAATTGTAATTGAAAAAACAATAAAATTATTGATATTTGCATCAACAATTACATTATTGTTAAAACAGTCAAATATGTTGCAACATGCCAACACGGTTGGGGTTAGTTATTGCAAATATAAAATCAAAATTACCATATATTTGAATTGTTACACTTTTAGCAATAGCAACCAACGTTGCTATTTGTTGATATTTTTATGAAATAATAACATGAAGTTCTATACTGACAAGTAACTTATGTTAAATACTTAAATATTCAGGTCTTTTGAAATAATTAACAACTTCTGAGATTGAAACCAGTTATAATTAATCGATCAATCAGATAATTTTCAGTTATTTATTCATAAATCATTCAAATTCTACACATCTGTAATTACTACAATGTATTCATAAACTTAATGTTTCTTTTTTATCTTTAATGAAATATGCAATGGAAAAATCATAGATCAACATTTTGGTTTACTTTTTGGTTATCATACAAATTTTCAAAATTTTGAGCGGGAGCTTTTTATAAACGGGAATTTCTCGATCATGCCTTAGTCATTATTTCGGAATAGAATACATTGTATAATATATTGGCTTTGATTTATTGAATGAAGAGACTAATAATATGATGTCACAACTAGTGCCATTGTAGAATTTCTAACTTCCTTCAAAACACCTACTAACAACCTAAATACCTTACCTTTACCTTATGTCACCTAAAGTGAGATTCGTTTCTTGCACTATTTCTGCAACGCTATGGTATATATTTTGCACTAAAACCGTTCATTTCTCAAGTTATGACCTAATTATTTCAGCATTGTTTTTGTTCGTTACCTGAAGTACACTGCACTTGAAATTTGTCAAAAGAAGGTGCAGAAAAGTGTAGGACTTTTTATCGAGGGATGGACGAAATTGAGTAGTGTCAAAATTCGAATTTGTTCAAAAATTCATAAGCTGTTATAGAAAAATATCTAAGGCATGTTAATGAAGGACGAGAGGTAAATTAAATATGAAGTGTCACAACAGTACTACTAGAAACTTGAAAATAATATTAAAAAATTGAAGGAAACGAAGACAAGGTCAAATTTAATTGAACTACTGATAAAATGTTATATATTGTTGAACTTAGTATAAAGAAAGAATTAGTTAAAAAGTGCAGGTTAAAAAATCTGTGTTACCATTTGCCCCTGTAATATATTTGTACAAACTGTAACCAAACACCCATGCCTGTTAGTGCCTAATATAGACAACCATCCTTTCCTCTCCTTATCAAATAGCAGCTTGAAAACGTATCCGTTAATGAGATTTCCTAGCCGCTTATGCGTATCCACAGGCAAACATTTCGAAAATGATTTAATATGTAGCCAGTACGCGTGGCCGTCCCGGAACAGTGCGCAGACTAGATGCGGAAGCAATATGCCTACAATTTATTTCAATTTCACGGCGTATAACTTCCAATAATCGGCGATTAATAACATTATTTGTGCCATTTCCCAACCCTTCCCGCCAAACGCTTTCATACTACGATTCTCAGCTTCTCTCCAGGCGAACGGATATATGCACATTATTATCGATCATTGAGATCCATTTCCAATTACACTGCATGGCTACAAATGAACGCGCAATTCCACTATAGTAAAACGTATTCTAACACCTCAGATAGACAGAACTAAATATGAGTCTTTGATATGCAGAAGTAATCATTTGACTGCAGAAGAATATCGATTCCCAAGCATTATTTCAAAAGTAGTCCGATTTTGATTCGAAATCCATACAATAGTTATCAAAGGGATGGAAATTTTGGACGAAATGCAGAATCAAACAAATTTGAACGTCAAACATAGGTGCACGAAATATAATCTGGATAATGATACTCTCAGCTTTGAAGTGTGCTTCAGTATTGGAATCCATGTACTTTTACATTCAAAATGAATTTCAATAATACGTGATACGTGATAGAATGAATTGAAATTCCGTTTTATCAAGGGATAAATGTTACAATTGGTTACGCCAGACGGATTCTAACATATTGAACTTTTATTGATTGTTTTCGAAAATCATTATATCCGAAATTGAGAATTAGAATATGTACCACCAACCAACTTTTAAAGCCATGGAAGAATAATGACTATGAATAGGGTTGGAGAATCTTACATAAACATGTAATGATTATGTGAGGCCATAGTCATGATAAACATAAACATTTCCATACGTCAGCTACAATTTAGTTTTGGATCGGTAAAATAATAAATTTGTTATTTTTAGGTTTTTTATATTAAGGAACATACGGTTTCATTTCAGAAACAAAACGTCACTTGGAGGTACTTCCATTAGGACATGACAAGCTGTAACAGAATTTCATGAAACAATTCATATGTTTAGAAATGTTAATTTAATTATATATAATATATATATATGTATATATATTATATATAATATATATATAATATATATATAATATATAATTATATATATAATGATGTTATCAGAGAAGAGATATCTTGGGATCCAGAGAATTAATTGCTATTTTTACTTCTTCGGAAACCTTAAACCACAAAATAGTTATTTATGCACCAAGAGAGGCGTAGCCGAGGCCATTTTCTACCAGGTTATAAGGCATCTAACACCCGGTTGGAAGAAAAACTATTTATTATTACTTCACACTTACTATAGCGGGTTGCAAAAACAACAAAAATAGACTTCGTTGTCTACTAGAAAATTAGATGAATTTTTAATTCTATTAAAAAATTACCAGTAACATACAGTTTATTCTAATAATAAAAATGCAAAGAGAGTATATATTATTCAAAAAAAGTCTCATAAGTGAGCTGACAAAAGGGGTTAATCTATTTAGATTGCAAAAAGATAACGATCAGAAATTTATATATTTCATACAGATACTAATCTGAAAATTGCGTTAAAATATTTACATAATTTGATTTCTCACGTGCAAGCTCATTAAATAAACTGTTACCGGTGTAATTAATAAGTGAAAGTATGGGGGTGTAAGTGGATGAAATAATGCAATAATAACACTGGAAATACAGTTACACTGAGGTTAAATGGGAAGATGTGCTCGGTTTATCATTAGGGCCAGTACCTCCGCTGAAAAAACTTTTCTGACACAGATGCTGTCTCTTTCCGCAACTTTATTCACAGCGTATGAAACGAGTCAGCGAGCATGGAAAGCAAGCAACGCGCTTTCGGTGAAAAACGGTGACAGGTGTCCTGTGAGCTAACACTTCAAACTTTTGCCGACGTCGCGCTCTCCTGCCACCATCGCAACTGCCTACGTTGCCGTTTTACACTCGTTCGCAATTCGTCCATTTCAACTCAGCCTAGCTGTCCGCATGCATTGTGCAAACTAGCAATGGAGTTTCAAAAAGGATAATACTAGCCCATGATAAACCTCATGTCGCATGCTATTCACTGACAAACAAATAACGATTCGCGCCTGCAACGAGTTTACATTCAAGAGCAACAAAACACCCTGTTGTTGAGTAGTGCTGACGAGTAATTATAGGAACTGTGGTACTGTGTGTTTGTGAATTTTCTCCACGTTTAACTTCGTGATGAAGCTGATGAATTTCGTAACGTAAGGCTTATAAATTTTAATTTCAATGGTAATTAAATTTTTAGCTGAATGAAAATTAATTGATTAAGCATTTCATGTTGGTATTCTCCATGTTAGTGATTCATTCAACTGAATGTATCTATATTATGTAGAAATCAATTATTGGATGTAGAAGGTAAATTAACAGTTTTTTCCCTTATTGCAAGGGTCTTCAGCTGACTTGGGCGGATGAACATTAAAAACAAATATGGAAAGTGCTTAGGGCTACAGAACAGAAGTGAAAACTTCATCATCTGGGTACAAATGACCCAGAAAGATACGAGGATACTGAAAAAATTCTTGGCGCTGTAGGTCCACAAAAGCAAATGTTAGCGTTTTTTGTTTATTATTTTCAATGAGTAATTTGCTTAAGGAAACTTTAAAATATTGTTTATTAAATTAGTAAGGTTACTTGGTTAGCTAAAGATGTTAAATCTATCCGATATTATAAAAAGTAACATCCGATTTTTCCATTTCAAAAGTAGTAAGTGAGAAAATATAGTATTTATTTCATTAGTAAATTCAAGTATTTCCTATGAAAAATTTAACGTCAGATACCATATTATGAAAGCACAATTCTTTCACTTTCGAAATTTCCGAGAACGAACCTGATATCTAAATTACTTTCCAAGATATTTGGACTGAAACAATTTTAATTTTTGTATTAGAAATTTTCTATAATATGTTTTAAACATTTAGATACATAGATCAAAAGCTAAAAATATTACCTTTCATTTGGTTTTTTAGTTATGGTGTGGTTTTCGAGTTATGATCAAAATAATGTGGATTTGGAAACATACCCTCAAAAATCAATGATAGCAGCTCCGATTTGGTTTACATTGGTTTTGCTAAGGCTAAAATTGCACTTCCTTAGCAACGATTGGTCCGTTCAATTTACACTGTTCATTTAATATCTCCAGAATGGCTCTACAGATTTTCACTAAATTTTGGTGGCGACTAATCCCAAAAAACGGTTGGGAATGGTTGGTTTCCACAGGTAAAATTGAAAAATACCTGAAACTGGTGATCCGCTCGATTAATTTTCATCCATCTTTGATTGTACTATGGTACTTTGACGAAAATAGTGCAGAAGGCCCGGCAAATAAAAAACTTAACGGGCACGACAAATAAACAACGTTCAAATTGACAGCATTTGGTTATTATATAATTATCAATTAATACCCAGATTTTCAAATTATTCTGTCAGTTTGTTTATAAATAATTAATTCTTATAATTAAAATAGGGTATATAACTAAGTTTTACCAGATTTTTTCCTAATCGGCGCAAGCAATTCTTGCCAAACTTGTTACATGGCTTGTCTTATGACCATTTTAATTGAGACGGCAGCCATAGTCTGTTTGGGGACGGCATATTACCTTAAATTCCAAAATTTTCACATTTTTTTCGCTGATTTAATCAAATCAAGCCCGGAATGCGACTGATAACAACATAATCTCTCCTACTCTTCTCGAATCGATTTTGCTCGAAAGAGCGTTTCATCCCAGTTTGATTTCAAACTCTTCATTTTTGCACAGCGCTCCAAAATAAGTTTTTACTTCAAAAATATTACTAAGTTGTCATAAGTAGAAGACATAGTAGCACTGCATAAATATGGTGGGGGAAGTACAAATTAAAACTGTCATTGTGGGGAATGTGGAATGCATGGTGTAGCTTTGTAATCTATGCACGCCACGTACATATCGTTTATTTAAGGTTTGGAGACCATGTTCTATTTGTATTCGACATTATTACGGTACCTTCTGGCTCTCTGAGTAGATTCACCTCAACTCATGTTTTAGGTAAAATATAATCATCCACATAGAGATGATGGTCCTTGTCCTATCAAAGATGACTGACGCAACTGCACAGAATTAACAGCATCCTGCCAATCCATCCAGCATGTTATATTGGTACGTGGTCATTCATTACTCATCATATGGGAATGCCAATAAAGGGCAAAATATCTTTTGTCGTTTGGTCAAAACCCAGTCATAATACATATGCACATGAAATGCATACAAAACATATGCAATACATATACAAATCCTACTCTTAGGGATAATATCCTTCGTTGTTTCCCAATTATTTTATCGCAATATAGATGCAGTAAAATTAATATTCCGAATGGTCTGCTGTCCAAAATTCGATAAATTAATACATGACCAATTTGGCTCTCTGTAGTAGAGATAAAGAGCCAATGCTGGAAACCATAAGCCGTATTGTTAGAAGCATTCATTTGTTGGGCATAAATCGGATAAGTCATGGTAATCATATTGATTCTGATATTAATTTGCAGCATGCACAAAAGATTAAATTAAAGATAACCAAATCTTTTGGGACCACACAAAAATGCATCATAGTACTGATTGTTTTAGATCTAATCCTGGATATCGTTTTTCAAAATGGTATATTAATTTACTTTATCTTACTGGAGCGTATAATGTTGCATTTCCTATGCGTGTTTTTAGTGACAAAAATTGAATATTTTTCACTTGTGAAATCAGTGACGTACATTTTTCTACAAGTGGAAAAAAATGAATATCTTTTTTTTTTCTATAAGTGGGAGAAATGAATGACACCTCACATAATAAAGTGCTATTGTTACTAAGGTATCAAGATTTTAAGGTTTGGCAAACATAAAAATAAAGTGCCAGCTCAAACGAAATTTTGACGATTTAATTGTGACATTTGAAATGTCATATCAGAAATTGTGGAAGTAATTTTGGATTTTGTTGCTTCTTGGAACATTGTATCAACATTTCTCCAGTAAGATAAAATGTCGTATATTACTCGTGTGCGAAATGCCATAANGAAATTTGTGTATCACTCGTGCTATCGCACTCGTGATTCAAATCTTTCACTCATTTATAATTTTTCATTTCTCACACTTATAATATAATCTACTATTTTGTACAGAATTGCAAGTTATTTTATTTTATTTCAAATACTGAAAACTGTCAGGATAACAGTTATGAATACCTGGAAATACAAAGAGAATAAATTAATTAGCTTGGGCTGCAAAAGAAATCACATCATTAATAACTGGAAAGAAAAGGTTAATTAATGTTTTGTATTTTTAATGGGAACTAAAAAAAA